>CM056504.1:45305906-45515028 GCA_029783415.1 Anisodus acutangulus
TGAAGTAAAGGGTTTTCAAAATTATCACCTTTTTTGGGTCTTAGTTGATCAAGAATCTCTGGGTTTTCGAAATCGGGAAATAATATCAAGCTCATTAGAAAGATTGTGTTTTTAGTGATGTAAAAGAGTCTTGAATTTTAGTATTATCACCTCTTTTGGTTCTTAGTTGCTCAAGAATTTCTGGGTTGTTTTCGAAATCAGAAGTTAATAACAATCTCATCAAAAAGATTGTGTTTTTAGTGATGTAAAAGGTTCTTGTATTTTATCACCTCTTTTGGTTCTTAGTTGCTAAAAGAATTTCTGGGTTGTTTTCGAAATCGGGAAATATTAACATCTCATCAGAAAGATTGTGTTTTTAGTGATGTAAAAGAGTTTGAGTTTTAGTATTGAGATTCAGTCATAGAGTTCTGTGTTAGAACGTGTTGATTGTGAGGGAATATTGGTGTTTTTTTGTTGCGGTTGAGGTTTTGTATTTATTTGGAGGTTGGTTTAGTAAAGAGGGAAATAGAAAAAGAGAAATGCAAGAAGAGCGTTTGAATATAAGTAGGCGATCGAGAAGAATGCAGATTAGTGCAGGTGGTGATATGGATGATCGAGGTTGGACTCTGCTTCATATTGTTGCTCAGAAAGGTGATCTGAAAGAGGTATTTTTTTCTTTTCATGCTGTATCTTTGATCATGTTTTATACTGCTCAATGTGATTTTTATGTTAGAAGTATGAGCTTATTTTTGTTTCTCTACTATTGGATGACTGATATAGTACATAGAAATACTAGGAAATATTCACTATTTATGGAAATTTAGTTAAAACTAATAGGAGCTTGGCAAGAAGAAGAGATGAGCCGAAGAAATGTAGAACATTGAAATTCATGTACCTTTGTGAATTAGTAGCAAATAAACTTATTTGATCTTCAGCTTTTGTCAGCACACAGGCAAAATTGTGTTGCCGGTCTAAAATATGTTCACCATCCTATCTTCCATTTATTTTTCCCCTCTTCATCTCCACTTGATGCCTACCGTTGTCGTCATTGCGTCTTAAGGGGAAAATCATACAAATAAGAGGACATCCTATTTTAGGACATAAGAAAACTTCATCACATCTAGAATTGTTGTCAGTAAACTCCACAGTTGCAGTTGGATTTTTGGAGCCTTGAATATATGGCTTCTGTCTTTGTAGATTGCGTGTATTAGTCTTTACTAAGTAGACTACAATGTGATTGATATTCACTTGAGTAGCTATAGTAGTCATAGGAACCACAAAATGTCTGTGTCTGCTATGTAGATTTCGCTGAATCTTCTTGATGAACCTGGTGGGGCAAACATTTCATGTGTCATTAATCTTTCACTTGGCTTGTGCAAGTTCCATATCAAAGATAATGGGTCATCTCTTCTACCCTGCGAATGCTAGGAACAAGTAATTCTGGTTGAAGTTGATCCTTTTTCCTGATAGCTGAGAAATTTCCGAGGGCTATTTGGTGCACGGTTTAGAACTCAATGGATAATGGGCCATCTCTTCCGCCTTTTTTCACTTAAATACGGAATTTTTTTCGGGTTGAAATTTACTTGCATGTCTATGTTTTTCTCTTATTCTAGACCCTTTTTTATTGTTGAAAATAGAGTATTTCCAGCCGCATCATTCTTGCCACAAAAAAATTGTTATTAATACTTAGGGTGGTTACAAAGCATTCTTACCTTCTCTATTCAATGTGCAGTAGTGTAATTTGGTCATTATATCACAAAATTTGCACTTGGTTATGTAAGAAGATAATTCCTTGAGTATTTCATTTCATCCATAGAATATATATACAATCATGGTATATAGTAATAATCTAGGTTACCTAAAATATAAGATGATAATTACTAACTAATTGATTTGTCTAATAATTATAATATTACTAATTGATTATAATTACATGATTTATGGTGGAGGATGATAATATGAAATTTCTCCCATAATTATCGTGTGCTAACAGTCCCCTGCAGTCTTAGCGGGAGGTTCACGGATGCTGAGACTGTCCCTGAAATCATCAAAAAGTACGCGCGGAAGCCCTTTTGTGAAAATATCAGCAATATGATAACGAGACAGGACATGGAGAACTCGGACTTGTCCACGGGCAACTTTTTCACGGACAAATAAGATATCCATCTCAATGTGTTTTGTGCGCTGATGTTGAACAGGATTGTCGGATAAGTATATCGCACTCACATTGTCACAATAAACCACCGTTGCCTTGTCAATCGGACAACAAATCCCCAATTTTACAATTTACAATAGACAATGTAGCTCCAATAGTAGATTGCAGAGCCAACATGATTCAGCAACCACATTGGCTACACCTCTGTAGTCTGCCTCAGTACTAGACCGAGAAAATATGGATTGTCGTTTGGACGACTATGAAATAAGATTGTCCCCCAAGAACACACAATAACCGGAAGTGAAACGTCGTGTGTCCGGGCAGCCACCCCAATCTGCATCTGTGTAGGCTGAAAGATGCTTGATGGATGACTTATACATATGGAGGCCGAAATGGAGAGTACCCTTCACATACCACATAATCTTTTTTATAGCACCCATATGCTCATCATTCGGATCATGCATATGTAAACAAACTTGCTGAACCGCATAGAAAATATCGGGTCTCGTAAAAGTCAGATACTGCAAGGCTCCTTCAAGGCTTCGGTAAAGTGTAGGAACGCTATATGGAGTACCGGCTGTGTTACTCAATTTCGCCTTTGTGTCAACTGGAGTATATGATGGTTTGCAGGAAGACATCCCTGATTTTTCAATTATTTCTTCGGCATATTTCTTTTGACTCAGAAATAGACCGCATATTTCTTTTGACTCAGAAATCGACCACCTGCATATTGGGTGACTGCAATACCAAGAAAATAATTCAACGTACCCAAGTCCTTCATTGCAAATTTTGTTGCAAGAAGAGACATGATAGACTGACGAAGTGAAGTGGATGATGCTGTGAGAATAATATCATCAACATACAGAAGTATATAGGCCATGTCAGTGCCCTTCCGATAAATGAACAACGACTGATCAGACTTGCTGTGAGAAAACCCCAAATTGGAAACGAATCCTGCAAAACGGTTATACCATGCCCTAGGAGCTTGTTTCAAACCATATAAGGATATCTTCAACAAGCAAACATGATCTGGACGTGAATAATCTCGGAAACCCAACGGCTGATGTATATACATTGTTTCCTGTAAGTGGCCATATAAGAATGTATTTTTAACATCCAATTGATGAATGGACCAAGATTTGGAAAGATCCAGACTGAGAACCGTCTGGATAGTTGTTGGCTTAACTACCGGACTGAATATTTCACAACAATCGACCACAACCTGTTGAGACCTGCCATCACCAACAAAACGAGATTTATATCTCGCAAAAGAACCGTCAAAATTCTTCTTATGACAAAAAACCCACATAGACCGAATGACATTCACATTAGACGGGCGTGGTACTAATCTCCACGTCTTATTATTAATAAAAGCATTAAATTCGTCTAACATGACAGCTTTTCAATTCGGGTCGGACCAGGCATCTTTGGGATTTTTTAGTATAGGTGACGGTTGTTATGTGGATAGTAGGTTAAACTGACATTTGGGCCTAAAGACTCGTGCATAGCACGAGTTTCAATGGTCCGGGGTTGTTCGGGAATGGTAATGGGCCGAGGGGGAGTGTGATGGGCTGATGGCCGGTGTTGGGCTGGATCCTGTATTGGATTGGTTTACAGATGCATGTAAGGAAGCAGTGGGCTCCCCCACTTGGGTCTGCCCGCCATGCGAACAGGACTGGGCCGAGACCCTCAGCAACAAGGATGTGGTCTCCGGTCCAGTCCCATTTTGTGGATGGGCCGAAACATGTTAGTTATTTTGGGGAGGTGGGTCTACTTGTGTTTGGTTATTAAAGTGGTGGTGTAAAATGGGATGTATTTTGTTATCCAAAAAATCATATGAAGGTGAGTATGCCACATAAGACTTAGCAAACGGGAATGTAGACTCATCAAAAATCACATGACGAGAGATAATTATTTTTCCATTCGTCCAATCATAACATTTATAGCCCCTATGATTTTGTAGGTATCCCAAAAACACACAAGGATTTGAACGAGCCTGCAACTTGTTAATTGTAGATGATGGAAATAAAGGATAACACAAACACCCTCAAATGTTGAAAAGATGATGATACAACATTTGTGTGAGAGATCCATTAGATAGTAATTTACTAGGAAGAATGTTTAAAAGATATGTGGCCATTTGAAGTGCATGGTGCCAAAACTTTGGTGGTGTGGAAGAATGCACAAGAATAGAGCGAATCATATTGTTAATCGTTCGAATTTTTCTTTCGGCTTTCCCATTTTGTGGTGATGTATGTCGACATGAAAGACTCAATGACATCCCATTTTGGTAACAAAAATTATTAAATTGGACATTGATGAATCCGTCCCCCCCCCCCCCCCATTGTCACATTGAAAACATTTAATATTTTTGCCAAATTGAGTTTTGATAAAAACACTAAATTGTTTAGAAATGTTATAGGTTTGTGATTTATGTCATAAGGAAAAAGTACACAAATTTTTTGAATAATCATCTAGAAGTAGCATATAATATTTATGACATGCAGAATTCAAAACTGGTGATGTCCACAAATCAAAATGCACAAGATCAAATGGCATAAAAATATAAGATGTAGAGGATGCAAAAGGAAGCTTAATATGTTTATCAAGCACACAAGTCTGGCAAACAGAAGAGTCCGAAAGTTTGTTACAACTAAACAAATTATTCTTTCTAAGATTATTAAAAACATGTGCTCCTGGGTGTCCCAACCGACTGTGCCATAGAGTAGGAGAAATGGCAACAAATGTTGATGGTTTGGTAATGCTATTATTGGAAACAGAGGTGACGGGATATAAGTCCCCTGTGCTATTGCATCTCATAAGTGGCATCCCCGTCTGAAAATCCTTCACAGAAAAGCCAAACGGATCAAAATTCACAGAAATATTATTGTCTATGGTAAAACGTCTAACAGAGATCAAGTTTTTAATTAGTTTAGGTGCATGTAAGACATTTTTTAAGTAAAATGGTGGGTGTGGGAAGGGTAGTTGTACCTGACCAATATCACGAATTGGAATTTCCTGCCCACTGCCGATAATAATATTTTTATTATTGCTCATATTAAAATAAGACGAGAGACTACTTGAGATGCCGTCATGTGTGACGTATCCCATGTGTCCATGTACCAAGACTCATTCGGAACACTTATATTCATGGCTTGTTCAATGTCCGTGGGTGCATATCAAACCGAGGACGATGCTTGAGCCGCAAATGCATGTTGTGGACGAGACCCTATAATACTGGGTTGGCGATTTGAAGAAAGAGGAGGCTTGGCCCACGTTGACATTGGATATGGGCATGGCGGGACACTGTGGGGGCCAGGTCCACGGTGGATACTGCCCCCACTGGTTACCGCTACTGTCTGCCTGGGTACCGCCACTGCCTGGGATGGCCACTGCCGCTGCCGGGTTGGCCCCCGCCCCGTCCACGTCCCTTTCCACCATTATTTTTTCCTTTATTGTTTCGGTTTGAACCCTGTTTTTTGCCATTATTTTGACGAGTATTATTGTCCCCTGAACCAGAATTTTGGGACTCCAAATCCATGAAAATGAATTGGTGGAGACGAGAGCAGTTCCGGCGGTGGCTGCTCAAGAAGATGTCTGTTTTGACTTCTGTGTCTCTTCGAGGATCAACCTCGAACGGGCCTCATAGAAAGGAGGCAGGGGATTACTTTGTTGAATGAACGTAACCACTCCATCATACTGTTCATTCAACCCCGCAATCAACTGAAGAACCAACTTTTGATTTGTTACGGGTGAACCAACGTTGGACAGTTGGTTCGCCAACATCTTCAATTCCTGACAATAAGCGGAGATGTTGGAAAAATCATCCAATTTAACATTCGTAAATTGGTGTTCAAGATAAACGGCTCGAGAAAGTTTGTTATCTTGAAATATATTTTGTAGTCGTTCCCATACCTGTTGAGCCGTAGAATTTGACTCCAATATGGTGTGTAAAAGATCATTGGATATGGTGCCATAAATCCATTGAAGAACAATGGCATCCAAACGAGACCATAATTTTTTGTTCGTCAAACTACCGTCAGATGACGATTCGGAAGGAATAATATGGTCAATCACCTCATAAGCGCGACAATGAATTTTGAATAGTTCCTCCCAAGAGGTATATTGCCCTTTCTCCATTTCAAGAGTTATTGAGATGAAGTTCTTGACGTTATTAACGACAAGAGCATGATGAAAAGTTTATTTTTCGGCCATAGGTACCACAATAAAACAAAACTAGAGAAGGAAAGAAGTCTTGTTTGATGTTTTGAATAAGTGAAACAAAACCCTTAGGGTTTCGAATGAGAGTAGTAAGTCGGGGGGTGTTTGTCGGCTAGGGTTTTATGTAATTTAGGGAGTGGTTTAGGGTTTTGGTGTGGTGGCCGAAAAAAGGGACGAGAAAGAGGAGAGAAATCAATAGAGGGAGGGAGAGTTTAGGGCTAAGAATCTTTGGCTCTTGATACCATGTAAGAAGATAATTCCTTGAGTATTTCATTCCATTCATAATATATATATATATATATATATACAATCATGGTATGTAGTAATAATTTAGGTTATCTAAAATATAAAATGTTAATTACTAACTAATTGATTATAATTATATGATTTACGGTGGAGGATGATAATATGAGATTTCTCTCATAATTATCGTGTGCTAACAGGTTATAGTAGAATTTAAAGACCCAATAAAATAACATTACTTCTCTATTTTAATCTTTTTTTGGCCGTCACGTCTGATAAACAAGCAAACAGTAAATTACAGACAGAAATTAGAATTTCTAATTACAAAATAAACCAAAAAAATAAGAGGCCGTTCAAATTGCTTTACTCAATTTTCTTATACAATTTAGTGAGGAATAAAGGGTCTTAAAACTCAAAGGTCGTTTAGTTAGGAACAAGTTATTCCGGAATTAGTTATTCCACTCTCACAGAGATAAAAATAACACTACAATCCCGAAATTAGTTATACCGCGATTTTATTCCAACCAAACATGAAATATCTCTTATCCCTCATACAAAACGAGCCCTCTTCCTTTCATATCCAGCGTTTATTGCGTCTTGAATCATTGGCTCCATGAAACCATCGATCCAAATGAACATTTATTGGTCCTCTAGTCCTGCAACCATCACTAACTCCTTTGAGAATCATTTACACTGTTTAAACTTTAAAGAGAATTAAAAAGAGATAACCGTTATCTTTATCTTTTACAAAATCTTAGCCAGCATAATTAGTGAGTATACATTATTCACTTCAAAAACAACCGCTCTACCTATCAGGGTAGAGGTAAGGTCTGCGAATACTCTACCCTCTCCAGACCTCACGTTGTGGGATTTCACTGGTTATGTTGTTGTACATTATTCACTTATCATACACGGAATAAACACCAATGACGATTACAAACAGGAGCTAAAAATGTTAAAGATTCAATAGGATTGACATTTGGAGTATGCAGTAACGTAACATGGATGATCCAACATTAGTTAGTTCAACATCAAGTTTATGAGTCTAGTTTCGATTCAAATTTTTTTTTTTTTAAAAAAATGAACCGTAAGACCGAAATCAATAAATAGAGATTAGATCAAGTGGTGATAATTGTTCAAAACTTATATGAAGAGATTATAGTCATGCACTTAACTAATGTTTTTTTGGTGTTTCCCGCCATAATAAGTATTGAATAACTCTGTCCAACTAGCTTAAACAATAGAAAGAAATCACCTAATATTTTTGCATCTACTTACATCTATTTTACCTCTTTTTATTTTCTCTTCCTTTCCCTTTTCATTTTTATCCTTGTCTAATGAGAATAATTGTCGGGTTACTTCATAATTCTTTTGTTTTGAAAAACAGAAATTTTGTTTCAATATTTAGAAACTCTAATCCATAATGATGATAAAAATAAAAACACAAAATTAAGGTAAATCTTACACTGGAAGCAGAGCATCAGGTATTAACTCAACGCTTGAAACTAGTCTGCAACCAAATAAACACAACCAATTAAGTTACTTAGAGATTTTTTTTTAATTTCCTTTTTCTTTGTTGAATTTAAAAATCCTATTTCTAGCGTTTGTGTTTGGCCGATTAATTTAAAAGTAATTTTGAGCAGCAATTCATGTTTGACCAAGTGTTTAAAGAGTGCTTTTAAGTGTATTTTTCTCAAAAATACTTTCCAAAAAAATACTTCCAGAAAAAACTATTTTTTAGCTTCTGAAAAACAGTTTCTGCTAGGGCTGGCCAGTGGGCCGGGACGGCCCGACCCCGACCCGAGCCCGCCCGGGTCCCGCCCCGACCCCGCCAAAAAAAAAATAATAACGGGGGCGGGACTCAAACTCGGGATGGGACGATGTCTCGTCCCGCGAGATCCGAGCCCGCTTGACCCGACCCCGCCCCGACCCCGTCCCTAGCCCGACCCCGACCCCACCCTTTTCCCCCCTTTGCAAAAATGACCGTTGCACCAACGACCATTTTAGATTATGGCCGTTGGCCAACGACCATTTTAGGCCCCCCCTCCCCCAACCCCCCTACCCCTTAATATTTATTTTTAACCCATAAGTTATTATATTTACACTTTAACCCAATTTTCCAACTATAAATAACTCATTTTCTCTTCATCTTTTCTCACAAATCTTCCTACAATCTCTCTAATTTCTCAATATATCTCTCTACAAGTCTACATTGTTTGCTAAATATTCAATTTTATTTATTCATTTGGGAATTGAGAGTGAAGTTGGCAACTAGCTTGAGGATCTTCCATCGAGCAAAGTTTCAATTTTCAACCTCTCGATTACACGTCGACGTTACGTCGGCGTTTGGTACATTTGTTCCTTCATTAAATTATTATTGTCTGTTTATTTTATTTAGCGCACTTAATTTTATTGTCTTTAATTATTTATTATCATAATTAAAATGGAAGGGTTAAAAGGTATGTTTAAGGGTAAGGGTAAGGGTAAGGGTGCTTCTTCTAGTAGGGGCAACCAGAGCAAGGGTACTTCTTCTAGTCATCTTATTCCTACACATGATGATTTTGTTGATACTCAACATTTTCCTACAATACCATTAGATTTAGACCAGGAGCTATTTTCTGGAACTCAAGAAGACTTTAATTTAGACGATGATCTAGATGATATACCCACTAATGTTGATGACAACACACCCACTAGTGCACCTTCAACTGAAATACCTCCTATTCCCCCTAGTATGAGACGAGGTCCAGCAAAACGACCATTAAAATCAGATGCATGGACATTTTTTGATAGGGACGTAGAGAATCAAGTAGCCATATGTAAAATTTGTAAAAATGTTTTAAAATTTAAAACTGGAAAAGGTCACGGTGGGACGGGGGGTTTAATTAGACACGTAGTAAGTGCTCATCCAGCTAGGTATGCCCAATACCAGGCTTCAAAATCGGGTGCGCAAACGCCCGCTCCATCGGGACAAGGTTCACATCACGATCTTGTCCCACCAATCTGAGGATCAAATTAACCCTATGACGGGGGGAATTGTAGGCTCTAAATACAATAAACATAGAGATAGGGAAGCAATATCAAAATTAGTTGCTGTGGAGGGTTTGCCTTTTTCATTTCCTTCATCTCCCGGTTTTATTCATTACATTAGATATATATATATAATCCTGCTTTTAACGATTTTCCTAGATCAACTGTTAAGAGAGATGTATTTAAATTCGCGCATGAATATCAACAATATTTACGTTTTTTATTATATCATTTTAATGGCAAAGTATCTATCACGTCTGATATAGGTCGTAGTACTAACGGCCATGATTATTTAACTGTAACTTGTCATTGGATAAATTATAAATGGTCTATGCAAAAACGTATTTTAGCGTATAGATATATAGATGATAGGCACACTGGTATTTTTATTGCAGAAAATATTTATCAAGTGTGCAATTATTACGGAATTACCGATAAAATTATGACTATTACATTAGATAACGCTTCTAATAACAATTACGCAATTACAATTTTAAAAAATAGTTTAACTCCATCTTTTCCAGACCATTTTCATATAAAATGCGCGTGTCATATATATAACTTAATTGTAAAGGATGGTCTATCACTTTTTGAAGACATTCTTAGTAAAATACAATTTGCTATAAACTTTATTTTTAAAAGTAATAAAGTACAACGTAGAAAAGAATATAAAAAAATTTGTCATGATTGTGGACTACCTTATAGAAAAATTCCACAAGAAGTATCCACTAGGTGAAATTCTTTATACGAGCAACTACTTGTTGCTTATGACTATAAATTACCTATAACTTTATTTTTTAACTCTCATAATAAAAAGTCAGCTGATATGATTTTAGATAGTGATTGAAAAAAAATTTCCGAACTTATTGTATTTTTAGAGAAATTTTTTCAAGCAACAAAAGAATTTTCCGGTATATATTATCCTACTATTTCAACTATGTTATTTTATATAACTCTAATATTTTTATTACTTAGTGAATATATGAAAAAACCAGCTTATAAGGCAGCTATTAAAAAATGTTTCTCAAAATAAAAAAATATTTTATTCCTATTCCCTCTATTTATATTATTGGTTCTATATTAAATCATACTATTAAAATAGACGGTACTAAATCACTAATTGAAACTATTTACGATTGTATAGAAGTACTACCACCTCCAAGTCCCAAAAATCTAAATCACCCACCACCTATTGAACAAACTAAAGAAGAAGTGTTGTCTAGCGTAGAACACCAATGCAAAAATATATATAGATTTTATCAACCGGAGAAGGTGCGGTCAACCCGAGATCAACGAAGAAGATGATGAAAACTACAACGAAATCTTAACCGAATGTAGTGGAAGCGACGTGGATCAATTTGACCAACAAATATCAATTCCAACCGAAGAACCACATGAAATCATCAAGCAATTAGAACAGGTTTTTTTGAGAATGTAATTTTTTTAATTGTAATTTTATTATGTAATTTGCAACTTTTGGACAACACCACAAAGTTGCAATTTAGATTTTAGACAATTGTATTTGTATTACAAAAAAATCAATGTCTATTAAATAATATAAGAGGCACAAAAACAGCATTGTGATGTTTTTATTACACTATCTTGTTTTGTTTATTGAGTTTTTTTTATACATATGTTATTTAAAAAAAAAAAGGGAAAACCCGCCGTATCCCGCCCCGAGCCCGACTCCCACCGCTCGCCTCGACCGATACCGACGGATCGGATCGACTGACTTGCTCCAGCCCCGCCAGACCCGACTCGCCAGAGCCCGGCCGACCTCGACTCTCCGCACTGCCCGCTGCATCTGAGCCCGGCCCACTAGCCACTCTTAGTTTCTGCTCTACCCAAAAATTTGGCCAAACACCTCAATTTTCCAAAATAAACACTTTTTGAGAAAAATAAGTTTGGTCAAACATGCTGCTTCTCACCAAAAGTTTTTTTTTGAGAAAAAAGACTCTTTTCTTGGCTAGTGGCTAAATGTCATTTCCATCCATCACCAATCAAATTCAGTATAAATAATTAATTTTATATTTCCTATTTTCTTTTAATAATTTTTTTATAGCTACACAAATGTTATAACATATTTAAGATGAAATATATAGTAACAAGAAATGACATGTTTTACACTATAAATTTTTTTATAAAATTTTAAACTTCGTACCAATTCAAACTATTGAAATAAATTGAAACAAAAAGGAACAATTTCTTTTTCAAAAACTTACTCTCTGCAAACAATGGAGGCTTCACCAAATGAATCAAGCTGATCCAATTCTTCCTAAATAACAATAAAAATAAAAATCCCAAATCAGAAAAAAAAACTCATAACCCAATAAATATTACTCCCTCTATGACAATTTATACGAGGGTTGATTAGTTTTAGGAGTCAAACGACTTTTTCTTTGACTCAATTTCAAACATAAGATTCTTTGAGTATTTTATACTAAAATTTACATATTTGAAATCTACATAAAAAGTACTACAAATCTGCATAATTAATAATTCACAATATTGTTACTGGTCAACCCACGTATAAATTGGGACGGAGGGAGTAGGTAGTTATTTTTTTAAGGCTAAGATAAGTAACCTGAATGATGTGGATTTGCTGATTGACAGCAGCAATTGCAGCAGCAAGACGATGTTTTCCCATAACCATATTATTATTCGGAGCCCCGGTTCTGGAAACGGGTCTTATGGATGAAGATGATGAAGGAAGATCTCCTTGTTGTACTTGTACCTCATTGAGTTCTTGTGAAGTTGATGATGATGACTCCATTAATACCAAATATTAGAGTGCTATAAGATGAAGAAATGGAGATTGATTTTTGTTTTTATTTTGTTTGGGGAGTTTTATTTAGTGGAGTTGGACCGACAGATGAGAGAAATTAATAATGAGGTAATGTGGGGTTGAATGTAAGTATTAGATAAATTAACAAGAAAGTAACTCTATATTTATTTTAAAAATATGAATAATAATGTTAATATCATTTAAATATTAGATGACTTTTCTATTCTTAATAAGTTTTAATTCTATTTCTTTTTTACATACATCTTAAACCTAAAATCTAAAAGAACATATCAATTGGGAGATACTAAATCCTATTTAATTACTACTAGGAACTTAATCTTGTTTCTTCCCATTTGTTGGTATTTCTATGGTACTTTATAAAGCAGTACGAGAAGTAATAACTATTACAAATGTTCGAAAGGATAAATAAATGGTCAATCTTCAAAACTGCCGCATGTGTGTTGTGTCTTGAATCTTGATCACCTTGCAAAGCCAATGTTGAGAACTGCCGCAAGTTTGTTGTGTCTTGAATGTTGATATCCTGAAATCAAGAAACAACTAAATCTGGATGGTTACAACGTTGTGTGTTGAGTCGAGGATAGCCCTCTATCCTTAAGACAAGATTGCCACGTATATATGCTTTTACGTTAGCGGGCAATAGTCTCCCAAGATAAAACAACACTTTAATCTCAATACTACAAAGCCAATAGGTTGAGCCTGTCGAAGAAAATAAATATGACTCGACTTGCTGAAGATATGGAATAGGAAGGAAGAGTTTCTCTCTACTCTTCTCTTTTGTCTCTGTGTATATAGTGTGTCTCTGTAGTGTATATCTTGTGTATACGTGAGGGTTTGGTCACTGTTTTTCAGTCGAAAATTGCACTGATTTTCGCTGAATTTCACTCACTGTTTTGTGCTGAATTTCAGTCAGTTTTTCTATTTTTTTCATCTGTTTTGTAGCCTGTTTCTTGCCTGTTTTTCATATATTTTCTGCCACTAAATTGAGCCAAAAGAAGGCTCAATATATAGCAAGGAGAAGGGGATGTCTAACTGCCAAAACATGGCTGTTAATGGCCATTAGGAGGGCATTAAAACAGCCAAGTAATGGCTGTTAATGGCCATTGAAAGGTCGCCTAATCGCCCAAGTAATGGGTCATTAATGGAGGAGTTAATCAGCCAAGTAATGGCTGATTAATGCCTCAAAAACGATCCCAACGGTAGGCTTTCGCCTTCCGTCACCTTCCCGTAAACTTTGGGGACCAAAGCGTAAATTTTAAAACTTCAGGACCAAACTGTACATATAAAAGAATTCGTCCAAAGCGTACATCCGGCGAGTTCTCTCGTCCAAAAAGATAATATCGAAGGCCCAGAGCCCACAGCCGTGAACCCGAAACCTGACGGACGGCGAGGCGGCGGCACAAGCGTGTGGGCTTAGCCTTGAACCCAAGCACATCTAGGTCTTCCCTCCTTTAAACACATGGGATACCCCTTGGGGATCCAAACCCTTTACCACATTAGAGACTTATATAGAGAGCAATTCTTCATATTCCCACCGATGTGGTAGATTTGTCCCACACCACATTTTCATGTCTCAAACACCTTACTTTGTGGATCAATATCTCTTTCATTTCTCAACGAAATTAGACGATTCTTGGCCCTACGGTCATCTACTCACTTCGTAGATCATGCATGTGCGAAGAGACAAGGTCTCCAACATGCGAAACACTAGTGTTTAATTCATCAAAGATGGGTGGACGTATCTCCCCGCCAAAGGCTAATTTCCAACACCATTTTCTTAACATAGCAATTTAGGAATTGGACATACCTTATTCCAAAAGGTGGAATCTCCCACCCCAGGAGCCC
The DNA here is from genome assembly GCA_029783415.1 of Anisodus acutangulus. Lineage (NCBI taxonomy): Eukaryota > Viridiplantae > Streptophyta > Magnoliopsida > Solanales > Solanaceae > Anisodus > Anisodus acutangulus. The sequence goes on from CM056504.1 coordinate 45,320,183, forward strand.
CCACACCCCGGTCCGACAGGTCTGTGAAGGAGGTAAATCATGGTGACTCAATTGATTTCAAAGGTTAGACCAGTACCACGTTGCGCACAAGGGGCCTCCTTTATTTCAAGAAGAAACCCCCACACTGCCGCTGACGGGATTCGATCCTTGGTCTCTTATTCCAAATATCCCCCTTGAAACCAATTGAGCTGCCCAAGCGGACAGAAATTGGACATACCTAATCCTATTTAATTACTACTTTGAGCTTAATCCTCTTTCTTTTTACGTTTATCCAATATTTTCGTTCCTTGAGTAAGACACGCACTTGTACTGATACTTTTGCGGTGTACGATCAAATATTATTTTTATACTTATAAAATAAATATTATATATTTTCAAATAATATAATTATCTAACATTTGTTATGATTGACGGATGATAATGTGCGAGACACGACTAACTATTATAAAAGTATGAATATAAATGTTGGTTAATCACAATATTCTTTAAATATTTAACGACTTTTATACCCTTAAAATCCAATTATCCTATAAATATTAGTGTCCAAAATTATAAAAGTACTTATATAAGAAACCTAACTAAAGTACACTAATTACTACAAGTTAAGCATTCTCCGACTATGGTTAGAATTTGGGGGAGAGGTGATAGGGGCCGTGAGTTCTTACACTTTCCTAACAAAGCAAAAAAAGATTCTTATCATTAGAAATTTTCCTCTAATGTTTATTTTTATTTTTATTTTTGGCGCACCAATTTGGTATAACAAAGACAGTAAATTCACTAAAAAGGATACCGTGAGAATAAGTACTTCAGGTTAACCCTTTAAAAATAGTAAAATATTCACAAGTTTGATATACTTTTATATTCATTAAAGCTGCATCTTTACTTCTTTTGCTTTCTTGAAAATCCACATAATCTTTTCTTTCAAAATATGTGAAGAAGTGGCAAGTTATCCGTACTTCAGTTCGTAATAATTTGATATGTTATTGGATGTGTATTATTTTTATTTTAATAGTTAGTAAGAATTAAGTATTACTCACTATATATTGAAAACTTGAAAAGTTTGTTATTATGAAATTGGGAATGTTAAATTTTCTAATAACATCTTTTACCTTACTATTAAAAGTAGTGTCTAATAACATTATTGTACGTCATAAAACAAATATAATGTAATTACAAATAGTATTACTAGACAATTTTTTGTATGTGATAATTTATAGGGAATAACATGCAACACATGTTCGTAGAGACTAGCTATATTAAAAACATGAACTCCTTAACTTGAAAGTTAAATTACATAAATACACTTTTAAATGAACTAATACCTCTATTTAAAAAAAAACAATTTCGAAGGGATGTGTTCCTTCAGATTATTTCTATGTCAGTATAGTTTCTAATTGAACCCTGGTGGGAGCAATTCGCTCTCTTCTGGGTAGGACCTTGTAGGTGATATCAGTTGCTCTGTTCTCAAACCCTGGTCATTCAGGCACATTCCGCAATTTACTGGTAGTAGTGCTGAGGGACCGGAACTACTATCTCCAGAAATAATCTGGCGTAAGCCGGGAAACTGGATATAAAAAAAATCTTATTTCTGAATTCTGACTTTGTTTTCAACCGTTGGTGCCTTTTCAAACAAAACATAACTTGATACACCTTTTGTCTCTGTTAAATATACACAATATACACATAATAATCAGCCCATCTGAGGTCCAATCCATGAGCATAGCTGAGACCTAATATACACAATATACACATATATATTGTGTATATTTAACAGTGCCTTGCCAAATTGTTCATCAATTGCTTTAATGGTTGTATGATTTGCATGATTAGCAAGTTTTTGTTAGATATGTAAAGCAGTACGGAAAGTAAATAAATATTACAAGTGTTCGAAAGGATAAACAAATAGCCAATATTCAGAACTGTCGCAAGCTTGTTGAATCTTGATAACCTGAAATCAAGAAACACTAAATCTGGATTGTTACAACTGTGGCTGAGTCGAGAGATGACTCTCTGTCTTTAAGATAAGATTGCCCCGTATATATGTTTTTACGTTAACGGGCAATAGTCTCCCAAGATAAAACAACAACTAATCAACACTACAAAACAAATAGATTGATTCTAACGAAGAAAACAAACACGAACTGACTTGCTGAAGAATGGAAAAGGAAGGAAGAGTTTTCTGTTTGTCCACACGTTTCTGCTGCTCACGTTTTTAGACAGAATTTCAGTTGTTCTCTTTCTGTTTATCTCTGTGTATATATCTTGTTGTCTCATTTTTTCAGTCACAACAATTGAGCCAAAAAGCTCCAATATATAGCATAAGGGGAGGGACTCCTCAACTGCCAAGTAATGGCAGTTTATGGCCAGGTAATGGTTGTTTATGGTCATTAGTGAGGGAGTTAATCAGCCAAGTAATGACTGATTTAATGAGCAACATAAATGAGTTGTTAGGGAGGAGTTAAGGTGCAGATTAATGGAGTTTTAACGCTCCAAAATTCAACTCAAACGGCAGGCAGAAACTCTCTGCCTCCGTCGTTCTCAATTCCAGCTTTTCAGGGACCAAACTGTAAATATTATACAATTTAGGGGTCTATCAGAAGAAGCCCAAAGTCCAAGGCCCACGACCCGTGACCCGATCCCGGACCGGATGGGCGGCGGCGACGCGCGTGTGTGCTTAGCCTCGAACCAAAGTACACCTAGGTCCTCCCTCTTTCAAACACATGGGTTACCCCTTGGGGTCCCAAACCCTTAGCCAATTTTTAGACTTATAAAGAGAGCAATTCTTCCTTTTTCCACCGATGTGGTAGATTTGTCCCGCACCATATTTCCATGTCTCAAACACCTTACTTCGTGGACCAATATCTCTTTCATTTCTCAAAGAAATTTGACGATTCTTGGCCCTATGGTCATCTACTCACTTAGTAGATTATGCATGTATGAAGAGACAAAGCCTCCAACATGCAGAACCCTAGTGTTTAAGTCATTAACTATGGGTGGACGCACCTCCCCACCAAAGGCAAATTTCCAACAGTTTTTCCTCTAGTACGAAAAGCTTGAGCTCAATCTAACGTTTCCAATCATGTTCAACAATGTGTTTATTCGATTTCGGATTCACTCCTGCAGTTCCCTGATCCTTGCCGACGTCAATGCTGACCTTGTTAATCTTCGGCTTAACGGAAAACTTGTTGCTCTGAGTGTAGCCATTGGTGTTGGATCCTCGCGGCGTTTGTAGCCCTATTCCGTTGTACATTCTCGCAGGAAAATTGAGAAAGCCTAATAAACTAGATCTGGATCTATCTTTGTTTGGAACGTTTGCTATAAATTATTTTTTTGCTACGAAACCTATTTCGATAGAGATTTGGAAAACCCAGGTTCATTTGTCCCAATTTATGTGATACAAATTAAATTTCGAAAGTATTGACCCTGAATTTGAACATACAATCTTTAAGTGTTTTGAAAAATAATTTACATATTTATAAATTGTACATAAAAAGTAGTATTATAAGTCACAATAATTAACAATTTAAAATATTTAAAGGGCATACGAATAAATCGCAATCAAAGATTTTGTTGTTTGACTCTCAAAATTCGAACTGTATCACATAAATTAGGACAAAGTAATTAATTATCAAATCCTAAACAATTTAGAAATACTACTTTTAAATTAATTCCTATGTTGCCTCTACTAAAACATTGGTTTTGAAATTGAGCATGATGAACATCTTCTTTAACTTATTAATGAATAATTCCAATAAAAATAGTTTTGTGAAAATAAACAACTTGTTATTCAGTAGATTATAGCTTTGTTCACTTGTTCAATAGTGGTTGATTTGATTTCTCTTTAGGTAAACATCGAATCAAAATGAACAATAACATTCCTAATTACTAGGACTAAGAAATAGGAATAAAACAATACATAGGGAGCAAAACTGCGAGCATATGTAAAATTCGAGTATGGGTTCTTAGAAAATTTATAAAAGGTCAATTGTGGTAAAACTAATGTGATTTAGTATAAATACCAAACGACATATGAGTAGTTTTAGAATAGTGTTTATGGATTGCTTTAAAATGATCTTCTTCAAACATAAGATGGACAATTTTAATTTACATATTGTGACTAAAGAATCCACTAAAACTTGTGATAGAAGACAAGAAAATATAGTTCACAACAAAAACCCGGCATGTAAAACAATTTGTTCATTCCTCATTGAAGAAAGTTTTGAATAAGTACCCATATACTAGGTTCATCAAAATATTATGAAACATCAAGTTGGTCTTCTCCTTATCAACTATGTTACCCGAATTCTCCTAAAATGATCCTCCAAGCACTATGTTGGATTCTGACACACATCATTTTTAAAGAGTTCGAGCAACACAACTTATCAAACTGCTCTTTTTGAACCGTAAAGTTTTTGGTAATAGGTACGAGAGGGAATAACATCTATCACTAAGTGTGTAGCATACTTTTTTCTAGGGCTGGCGGTGGTGAGACGGCCGACCAGGCAGAGCCCATCCGAGCCCGCCCGGTCGCCAAAAAAAAAAAAAAAAATTACGGGCGAGACTCGAACTCGGGGCAGGGCGATGTCTCGTCCCGCGAGACCCGAGCCGCCCAGGCCGCGAGACCCGAGCTCGCCAGCCACTTGAGCCAGGCCAGAGCCACCCCGCTTTGCAAAAATGGTCGTTGCACCAACGGCCATAATCTAAAATGGCTGGCCAACGGCCATTTTAGCCCCCAACCCCCTACCCCTTAATATTTATTTTTAACCCATAAGTTATTATATTTACACTTTAACCCAATTCTTCAACTATAAATAACTCATTTTCTCTTCAACTTTCTCACAAATCTTCCTACAATCTCTCTAATTTCTCAATATATCTCTCTACAAGTCTACATTGTTTGCTAAATATTCAATTTTATTTATTCATTTGGGAATTGGTAGTGAAGTTGGCAACTAGCTTGGGGATCTTCCATCGAGCAAAGTTTCAATTTTCAACCTCTCGATTACACGTCGACGTTACGTCGGCGTTTGGTACATTCGTTCCTTCATTAAATTATTATTGTCTGTTTATTTAGTTTAGATCACTTAATTTTATTGTCTTTAATTATTTATTTATTTATTTATTAGCATAATTAAAATGGAAGGATTAAAAGGTATGTTTAAGGGTAAGGGTAAGGGTGCTTCTTCTAGTAGGGGCAACCAGGGCAAGGGTAGTGGAACCAAAGGTAGTGGAAGCGACGTGGATCAATTTGACCAACAAATACCAATTCCAACCGAAGAACCACATGAAATCATCAAGCAATTAGAACATGTTTTTTTGAGAATGTAATTTTTTTAATTGTAATTTTATTATGTAATTTGTAACTTTTGGACAACACCACAAAGTTGCAATTTAGATTTTAGACAATTGTATTTGTATTACAAAAAAATCATATGTCTATTAAATAATATAAGAGGCACAAAAACAGCCTTGGGATGTTTTTATTACACTATCTTATTTTGTTTATTGAGTTTTTTTATACATATGTTATTTTAAAAAAAAAATGAAAATCCGCCGTATCCCGCCCCGAGCAGGCCCAGGCAGCCCGCCTCGAGGCCAGGCAGACGGGATCGGGATCTGACGAGACTTGCTCGATCCCCGCTAGACCGACTCCCGCCAGAGCCCGCCAGACTGATCCCGCCTTCTCCTGCTCCGCCCGACCCGACCCCCGACTCGCCAGACTGAGCCCTACTTAATCGCCACTCCTACTTTTTTCTAACAATCATGTACACATGTTCGCTGAAAATTTTCACTAACATTTAGCAAAAATTATATGTACCCGTTCGGATACTTATAATTAGGGTTTTCCAAGGGGCCGGGTTCGGGGGGGGGGGGGGGGGGCGGGACCCGGCGAGACTGGGAAAAGGGTCGAGACCGGCGGGACAGGCCGATGTCCAGTCCCATCCCTCATCTCGCCGAAAAAGGGGACCGGTGTTGGCGGGGTCGGGTCGGGTCCGAAATTCTATTTTTTTTAGACACTTAATTTCAAAAAAGCTGTGAATATAAACACTTAAATAATTGAACAAGATAGTGTAATAAAAATATCCCAATGCTGTTTTTGTGCCTCTTATATTATTTAATAGAAATGTGATTTTTTGTAATACAATTTCAAAATTGCAACTTTGTGGTGTTGTTCAAAAGTTGCAAATCACATAGTAAAATTGCAATTAAAAATAGTTATACACACCTTTTATAAATTCTTCACAATGTCTTGTGGTTCTTCGGTTGGAATTGAATTTGTTGGTCAAATTGGTCGACGTCACTTCCAGTTCCCTCGGACAAGATTTCGTTGTAGTTTAAATCGTCTTCTTCGTTGATCTCTGGTTGACCGCACCTTCTACGCTCCGCTCGTATTCAATCTCTGAATAGAACTGTAATATCCAAGCTATCTCCGGGTAATGAGTGTATGTGCTCTCCTATTTGAAATCTTCCGGCAGAAAAAGCGCTTTCAGACATTGTTGATGACGCTTGAATGTTCAACACATCTCGGACCATCTTTGCTAGTATCGGAAATGTCTTCTCATTGTCCCTCCAGTACTTAAGCAAGTCTTCACATTCTTCCTCATTGAAAACTGATTGGTACAGTATAACACCCTACAAAATAAAAACATCAAACTCGCTAACTTGATTAGCAGTGGAACCACTAAACATTCTATTTCTAAGGCTTTCAATACTAGCCGCAGAAATAGCATGTCTTTTATAAAGTTGTATTGAAGAAGAAGAAGAAGAAGAAGAAGAAGAAGATGGTATAGAAGTCAGTTGGTTGCTAGCATTTTCTTGTTGGTAATGCATATATACTTTTTTGTATTCATCGTGTATGATAGACAAAACTTCTTCTTTAATTGATTTCTTAGGTGGTTGTTCATTTGGATTTTTTGGAGTTGGAGTTGGAGGTGGAAGTACTGTTATACAATCATAAATTGTTTCAATAAGTGCTTTACAATCGTCAATTTTAATAGTCGGATTTAATACATCACCAATAATATAAATAGTGTGGGAAAAAAAATTTGATAAACATTTTTTTAATAGGTGCCTTATAAGATGATTTTTTCCATATATTCACTAAGTAACAAAAATATTAGAGCTATATAAAATAACATAGTTGAAATAATATGATAATATATACCAGAAAATTCTTTAGTTGCTTGAAAAAATTTCTCTAAAAATCCATTAAGTTCTGAATTTTTTTCCCAATCATTATCTACAAGCATATCAGTTGAATTTCGATTATCTGCATTAAAAATGAAGTTATAGGTCTTTTATAATCGTAAGCAACAAGTAGTTGTTCATATAGAGAATTCCACCTAGTCGCTACTTCTTCAGGAATTTTTCTAAAAGGTAATCCACAATCGTGAAAAGTTTTTTTATATTCTTTTTTTTTTTTGTATTTTGTTACTTCTAAAAATAAAGTTTATAGCAAATTGTACTTTATTAAGAATGTCTTCAAAAAGTTATAGATCATCCTTTACAACTAAGTTATAAATATGGCACGCACATTTTATATGAAAATTATTAGAAAAAGATGGAGTTAATAGATCTTTTAAAAGTCTCACATCATAATTATTAGAAGAAGCATTATCTAATGTAACAGTCATAATTCTGTCAGTTATACCATAATAATCGCAAACTTCATGAATATTTTGTGCAATAAAATTTTCATTGTGCCTATCATTAATATATCTATATGCTAAAATACGTTTTTGCATAGACCAATTATGATCTATCCAATGACATGTTATAGTTAAATAATCATTTTCGTTAGTATTACGGCCTATATCAGAAGTGATAGATACTTTGTCAGGAAAATGATATAATGCATAACGTAAATATTATTGATATTCATGTGCAAATTTAAAAACGTATCTCCTAACAGTTGATCTAGGAAAACCGTTAAAAGCAGAATTATATATTTCTCTAATGTAATGAATAAAACCAGGAGAGGAAGGAAATGCAAAAGGCAAACCCTCCACCGCAACTAATTTTGATATTGATTCCCTATCTATGTGTTTATCGTATTTAGGACTTACAATTCCCCCTGTCGTCGGGTTAATTTGACCCTGTACTTGATCCGAAATACTATGTGAACCTTATCACGACTCAGAGCGCATTGGCACACCCGACTTTGTAGCCCGGTGCTCATTCCACCTAGCTTTGTGGAAGTTTTGTACATGTCTTAATAAACCTCCCGTCCCACCCTGACCTTTTTTCGATTTTAAATTGATAAATATTTTTACAAATTTTACATCTAATTACTTGATTCTCTTGGTCCCTATCAAAAAAACTCATGCATCTGATTTTAATGGTCGTCGTGTGGGGCCTCGTCTCATATTAGGGGGAATAGGAGGCATTGCAGTTGCAGTTTCAGGCTGAGACTCAGTCTGAGCCTGAGGCTGAGGTGCACTAGTGGGTGTGTCATCTAGATTATCGTCTAAATTAAAGTCTGGTTCAGTTGCAGAATATATTTCATCATCTAATGGTATATCATTAAAAAAATCAGTTTCATCTATATGAGTGTAATCAATCAAATCATCATAACTAGGAATAGGATGACTAGAAGAAGTACCATTGTCATTGTTACCCCACTAGACGAAGCACCATCACCCTTACCATTAATCATACGTCTAATTCCTTTCATTTTAATTATGCAAATAAATAATTAAAGATAATAAAATTAAGTGAGATAATTAAAATAAAGTAACAATAATAATTTAAAGAATGAACGAAGGTACCAAACGCCGACGTAACGTCTACGTGTAATCGAGGTTTAAAATTGAAACTTTGCTCGATGGATGATCCTCAAGCTAGTTGCCAACTTCAGTCCCAATTTTTGAACTTTGATACAATTATACAAATGAACAAATAAAATAAAATATTTAGTAGCCAATGTAGACTTGTATAGAGATAGATTGAGAGATTAGAGAGATTGTAGGAAGATTTGTGAGAGAAAATGGGGTGTTTATAGTTGAAAAATCGGGTTAAAGTGTAAATATACTAACTTAGGAGTTAAAAATAAATATTGGGGGTAGGGGGTTTATGGAGGGGGGGGGGCAAAAATGGTCGTTGGAACCGTTGCACAACGGCCAAAATCTAAACCTGGTCGTTGTTGCAACGGTTAGTTTTGCAAAGGGGAGGGGGGATCGGGACGGGGTCGGGGCGGGGAAGGTCTGGGGCGGGTCGAAGCGGGACGAGCCCAGGTCCTGTCCCGGTTTCGAATCCCGACACCGTAAAAAAAATTTAGGGGGATCGGGACGGCGTCAGGGCGGGATCAGGCGGACCCGGCCCATTGGACGGCCTTACTTACAATCACCAATAAACCGTTCATGTAACATAACAGAAATTTCCAAATTGAAAACAATAAACACCAAAAAGGATGAATTTGATTCATTTCAGAAACTCTTGAACTCAACATATTATAACATTTCAGCATCCTATTTCTATGGCCTCATATAACCAACTTTGCTAATTGCTATTCACCAAAAACTCAGGACCTACCAAATATATAGAGAAGCAATTATGGACAAATCATTGATTGTTCCGCAGGCGCTCCCTTGATCTTATATCAGCCTACAACTGAAAGAAATAATCCCTTGATTATTTTCATTGATTGAATAGATATATATACAAGTTACAAAATAGGAGAATCCTATTCCTAATCTATTCCTAAAACCTTATTCTACCATAACTCTAACTATACAATTATGGTAGGTGTATAACTCTAATTATGGTAATCATTATACTACAATATTACATTAATATATACTCCTAATATACACTACAACCCTAAGGAGAAATTTGCTTCACTGTTTGGCCGAAAGCCTCTTTGAAATTTGAGCTGCTGCTTCCACTGTTTAACACACCCCGCAGTCATAGCGGGCGGTTTCGAATGCTAAGATCGTCCCTAAAATCTTCAAAGAGAACCATGGTAGACCGCTTTGTAAACATGTCTGCAGCTTGGTAACGAGACGGGACATGGCATCCACGAACTTGCCCCTTTGCAACCTTTTCACGGACAAAATGAATGTCCCTTTCGATATGCTTAGTGCCTTGGTGCTGAACTGGATTACCTGACAGGTAGATGGCACTAATGTTATCGCAGTATACCAAGGTTGCCTTCTGAATGGGACAATGAAGCTCGAAAGCAAATTACGTAGCCAACATGATTCGGAGACCACATTCGCCACCCTCGATATTACGCCTCGGCACTTGGCGTGATAAAGTTGCCTGACGTTTGGGTGACCAGGAGACCAAGTTGTTGCCAAGGAACATACAAGAGCGAAGTCGACCGTCTGGTGTCGGGACACCCACCCCAATCAAAGATCCGTAAGAGACAAGTGTGGATGTAGAGGGCGGATACAAGTGCAACCCATAGTCTAGTGTCCCCTGAATATACCTGGGATAATGCGTTTGATTGCATTCATGTGCTCAACTCTGGGATCATGCATGAATAAACACACCTGCATCTTGCATCGTAATATCTGGTCCGGTGAAGGTAAGATCTTGGAGGGCCCTGCAAGATCGCGATAGCGGGTCGGGTCCTCGTATGGTGCACTTTGTGGCACTTAGCTTTGGGTTTGCATTCTTGGCGTGGAAGTGGACTTACATGATGACATCCCACTCTCTCTATGATCTCAAAGAAAGATACTTCCGCTGAGACAGAAACAAAGCCACCTGAATGACGTTTGACGGCAATCCCCAAAAAATAACTCAACGGCCCTAAGTCCTTCATAGCAAATTCAGAACTGAGCATGGCCATGATAGACTGACGCAAAGCATCGGAGGAGGCAGTCAAGATGATATCATCCACATATAACAGAATGTAGGCCAATGACGAACCACTGCGGTAGATGAACAAAGAATTGTCGGACCTGCTGTGTGTGAACCCAATAGTCGAAACAAAATCAGCAAATCGTGTATACCAGGCACGTGGAGACTGCTTAAGCCCATATAAGGACTTTTTCAACAAACAGACATGATGAGGGCGGCTGGGATCCCTGAAACCCAACGGCTGATGCATATAGACTGTTTCCTTGAGATCTCCATGTAGAAAAGCATTCTTGACATCTAACTGATGAATTGGCCAAGTCTTTGAAAGAGCCAAGCTAAGTACCGTGCGAATGGTAGCCGGTTTGACCACCGGACTAAATGTCTCACCACAATCAATACCAACCTGCTGAGTCTTACCATCACCAACAAGTCGCGCCTTATGCCGAGCAAAGGACCCATCTGAATTCTCCTTGTGAGCAAAAATCCACATAGACTGATAATATTAATACCATATGGATGGGCACCAACTCCCACGTCTTATTATCAATAAGAGCATTATATTCATCACCATAGCAATTTTCCAATTAGGGTCATTTAATGCGGACACAGGATTGCGGGGCAAGGGGGATTTAGAGACATCCGAATGTAAATTAAAATGTCTTTTAGGCGTAGAAATACCCCGCTGACTACGAGAGACCGGTCTATGACTCGAAGAAGAATTACTGGAATTTTGGGAATTTTACGGGCGGGACGGGTGGCGACAAGCGGTGGGCTTTCTTGGCCCAAATCAGGCTGCTCGGCCTGGACCGGTTCGAGCGGGTGGACCGGCCCGATTCTTTGGAACAGTTCGATAATTGGAAAGAGTGGGTGTGGCGGTATTGTTGGGCGTGAGCGATGGGCCCACTGGAGAATTTTGGGTACGGAGATGTCCAAAAATTCCGAATAATATACTGAGGATATTTGGTCATCCAAAAATTATACGTCTTAGGTTCGGGAGTATGAACTTTTTAAATGGGAATTGAGTTTCATCAAAAATGACATGGCGATTGATTATGATTTTCTTGGAGGATAAATCAAAACACTTATAACCACGATGATTCGACGGATAACCCAAAAACACACACGGAGTAGACCGAGCCTGAAGTTTGTTAATTGTGGTGGATGGGAATAACGGATAACACAAGCATCCAAAGATCCGAAGATGAGAATAAGACGGGTTTTTATTATATAAGATTTTGAGAGGGGAAGAATATGTCAGACCTTTAGACGGAATTATGTTAAGAAGGTAAGTGGCCATTTGTAGAGCATGATGCCAAAAATACGGAGGTATGGAGGCATGGATTAGGAGAGTTCGGACAATGTTATTTATGGAACGAATTTTGCGTTCGGCTTTCCCATTTTGTGAAGATGTATGAGGACATGGAAACCGAAAATTTATCCCATGAGTAGCACAAAACTCTCGAAACTCCCTATTGTCATATTCTTTCCCATTATCACATTGAATATTTTTTATTTCTCTTTCGAATTGAGTACGAATGAACGCTCTAAATTTTATGAAGACGGAAAACACTTGTGATTTATTCGCAATTGGAAACGTCCACAAAAATCTAGAATAATCATCTAAAAAGAGAACATAATAACGATGACCCATTGAACTAAGAACAGGAGATGTCCATAAGTCGCTATGAATAATGTCAAATGGCATAGAAGTATGAGAATTGGAGTCTACAAATGGCAACTTAACAATTTTTCCTAATGAACAAGACTGACAAATTGGAGTACGATTTGTACCCTTACATGAAATAAAGCTATTTTTATCTAAAGGCGATAAAATAGAAGATCCGGATGACCCAGACGAGCATGCCACATGGAAGGAGAGATGGTCGCAAAAGTGATGGCAAGGTGGACTCGATGGATCAAAACCGCATGATAGGATATAGATCCCCCTACTATCACACCTCATGAGATGACTCCCGTCTTGAAATCCTTCACAGAGAAACCGAAAGGATCAAATTCAATGTAAACAGAATTGTCATTTGTGAATTTTTCTGAGACACTAAATTTTTAATCAATTTAGGAGCATGTAAAGTATTTTTCAAAAGAAGTGGTGGATTGGGAGGAGACAACGTTTCGACCATACCCTAGAATCGAATTGAATCGCCATTACCAACAATTATTCCCAGAGGGTGCTCAAATTGTAATAAGATGAGAGAGTACCGATTCGAAAGTCATGAGTAGTGGCCCCGGTGTCCATGTACCAATTTGGGTCGGTTGAGTTAATCCCAATGTGTGCATCGCGGCCTCGATGCTCCCGATGCAGTGGGGCTGCTGCGCATGATGGGCTTGCGGAGGGCGGGGCCCGAGGACTCTGGCGTCTTTGGGGCATTCTGTTGTGGGGGCCGTTCTTTGGGCGGCTGGCGATGGGCGCCAATCTTGGGTATTGGGCTCTTTGGATCGCCCAGCCATCGTCCCGGGCGAGAACTCTTTGGAGGTGCGGGTGCCATCGCCATCGCCCCACCGCTGGGCCCACGGTGGTGGTGGCCATCAGTACCGAATGGGTCCCATTGCCGCTTGTTGCTCGCCAAAGCGCCACCATAACCACCTCGTTTGCCCAGCGGTTTTGTTATTTTTGCGATTATTCTTGCCGCCACCATTATTATGGTTTTGGCCCGAATTATTAACAAAACGAAGAACTAGGAGAGGATGCCACCATGACAAGCGGGCTTGCTCCGTAGTCGCCTTTTTAGCCAAACCGCTTCTTCCAACGTCGGCATGGGCGGGCTTGATGAAAGTCGGAAGAGGGTTGCTTTGGCGAAGGAGAGTTCCAACACCATTATAGGCCTCAAAGCCCGAACCAATCAGAAACTAGGCGATTATTTGTCACCGGTGCTCCAACATTACGGAGTTGATCCGCCAATTCCTTTAGTTTCTTGCAATATGCGACGTTCGGAATACGCCCATTCGAGCGAGAGAGAATTCTGCCGAGTGTGACGATACGAATGTTGGTTGTCTTGGAATATGTCACGCAATCTATTCCATGCAGCCATAGCCGTGGTATCGGGCTCCATAATCGTCTGTAGAAGGTCCACTGAAATAGTGGCGTATATCCACCGAAGAACGGTAGCATCAAGTGTAATCCATACCTCAGGATCCTCCGCAGGAAGGGGTCTAGCGGGAGGAATTATGTGGTGAAGAACTTGATAAGAGATAGCGTGAATTTTAAACAACTCCGCCCACGTTGCATATTGAACGTTTTCCATCTCAAGGACAATAGGGACACTGAGCTTGATATTGGAAACCGTGAGGGCAGGGTGAAAATTGTTCTTAGACATATTTTGAAAGAACAAAGAAGGAGGATAAATTTAAGAGAGGTTTTTGAGAGCGGAAGACGAGATTTTTGGAGAGAAAAACACCCGAGGGAGGGGGGGGGGGGTTCTCGGCCAATAGAGGAGGCAAAAGTTTGAGAGAAGAAAACTTTTGTTTAGACCTAGTCTCTTGATACCATGAAAGAAATAATCCCTTGATTATTTTCATTGATTGAATAGATATATATACAAGTTACAAAATAGGAGAATCCTATTCCTAATCTATTCCTAAAACCTTATTCTACCATAACTCTAACTATACAATTATGGTAGGTGTATAACTCTAATTATGGTAATCATTATACTACAATATTACATTAATATATACTCCTAATATACACTACAACCCTAAGGAGGGCTGCTTCCCTGTTTGGCCGAAAGCCTACTGGGCTGGGCTGCTTGGGCTGCTTCCCTGTTTAACAACAACATCAGAAGTAAAAGAGTTTAGTTATAAAGTATAAATATATTAGTATTCCCAAATTTATAAATCAATCAGCACATATTGAAGAAATACTGTTGAGTCCTGTCAAGTCTTTATTAGAAAGAGATGGAACGATGCTGACTACGATTCATGTGCCTCTTTTTCAACCTGTTGGACCATACTTGATTGACGTGTGTCAAGATAAAGAATGGTATACATTGTCGGACTTGATTAATCTCCCTTTGATGTTCAAACTGAATCGTTTGGTTTTTATAATTTTCTAATTGTTCCAAAGTCTTATAAGTTGAATTAATCAAATTCAATTTTTCTCGTTCTATTTCGGAATGGCAAACGTTTTCATCAATACAAAAGAAGTTTAATCAAGATCATGCATTCGTTATCCCAAACAGGGCCGGTGCCATAATTTGCAAGTCGGAAGAAAGCAGACATGACCAGCAGCGACTGTGCAAAGAAACTTCTAACACTTACCTGCCGGATGGGCTCTGGAACACGAAATCTGCAGGTCATCCTCACAATTTCAATGGCAGTGGTGAGAGATATACGGTGACCAAGTGAAATAAATATGGGCTTCAAAGAGCCCTGAGATGATTGCATTGCCTGCATAAGGATTCAATCAACTTACACCTAATTTGAACCTTGTGATAAAATAGACTAGGTACTGCAGCAAAATTCACAAGTAATTGAGTCAACCCAAAATTACAGCTGATTTGTGATTCCTGGAACTAGTAGTTAAAAGAATATTTTGCATGTCTCTTATGACCAGCATATCATAATATTAGCATAATATATGCCATAGAATATCAATGGTAAAGCCAGCACACCGAAAGCATAAAGTACAATATTTAGTGTTAGAGAACCAAAAGAAAAACCAAAATCCACACCTTGCTGATGTGAATAGACCAGAAACTGGCATTCCTGAAAAAGGATGCTTTAACTCGGTGATCAGATATCGATGTTTTAGGTAGACACCCAGTTTATTGTCTTTCATGATTTATTGGTAGAGACAAGCGTGATAAATTGCAACACATTTAAGTCCAGAATTACTCAGAAAAGCTTAGCATTCGTTTATCAGTTAACCAAAATATTGCTGGTAAAGGTATTAAGCAGAATTTCAATCTATACTGCACAGGACAGAATTTGATTAATCTACCGGGACTGGGAAAAAAAATATTCCCATCAGTACAGAAGAATTATTCATGGGAATGAAATGGTTAGGATTCATATAGCCGACCCCAACTTGTTTGCAACTGAGGCATAGTTGTTGTTTTGACATATTTCAAGGATAAAGAAAAAAGTGATGCAAACCTTTCGACATATCAGAATAGGCCTTTGCATGGAAATCTGTCTTTTCCAACATAACATTTTACACTATAAATGCATTATTTTATGGATACAATAGCTAATTAACTCTCTTACCGCTCCCCAGGTATATCCTGAGTCCCCAATTAACGGTAAGACATTTTCAGGAGAGTCTGCTGCTTGAAGGAGTTCTCTTACCCTAGATTGTGTAAGACCATCAACATGGTGCAACTAGAAAAAGAAAAGACAAAAAGACAGAATATTTATAAACCATTTCACAATGTTGCAACTAGTTATACAGAAAAATTCAATATCTTTAAGCTAAGTTTATATATCCGATTGAGTCTACCTAGATTATTTATGAAACTTTAGGTGGACAAAGAAGTTCTAAAGTTTAAACTTACATTCTTTCCCACCCCAACAGTAGGAAGATCAGCTAAGACACCAATATGACAAGCCAAACCAAAACCTGCAGAACATAATTGTGGTTGAGACTTTATAGCGAAAATAAGTGTGAACAAGTACTGTTGGAACTATGAGAACAGGAGGAATCCGTATCTGCATACTCAATCACCAGTTTGAATTGATAAAAATGATTCAGTCAAATTATAATCGGGATAAAGAAGATCGTGATTAGCAGTAATCATTTCCTTCTGATTAGAGAAAAATGGCAGTCAACTTAGTGTCATAGATTAAGTGCATTGATTTCGACATGTGATGGAAAGTCTTAGAGAATGATTAAGAGAGATGCAGTATTACATTCCAGGTTCGTCTGTTTGAGAAAAAGAATTAACAACACATATACAAGAAGAGAGATATAAAATAGAGAAATATCCGAAGAGAATAATCATTTACAGATTAATATCCGAAAGCCAGCTAACTGATATACGGTAAGAGGTTATTAAAAGCTAAAATGGTATCAAGAGATTGGAAAACTCAGTTTCCGTCTATGTGGAATTACCTAAGCAAGTTAAACTAGTTATACACTTTTCTTAGAATAGGTTTTGAGAATAAAAGTTACTAATTACTTTGACAGAGACTCAAATTAGGTTGTAAATGCAAGATAAATAATATGATCATGATGAAGGACGATCTCCCCAATATTACTAAGTATCTTATACACAAAAAGATGGAGAAAGCATGATATCTTCTAATGTGGAGTCATAAACAATCTGCTAGACTAGGGAATTCTCTTCTTTTTTCCAGCTTCAGATAGCAACAAAACTTGCCTCGAGGATGAAGCAATCCATTCCCATCAACCATCAGTAGCTGTCAGCATAAGCATTAAATAGATGTCAGGTATTAGATATTATATAGTCCAGCTCAACAGAACAAAGACCAGTGGCAGGGGGTGGAAAGTTTGAACGTGGAAGGGGAAGTATGAAATATTCATCAATTCTCTAACCATTAAGATATAATGAAAAAACATGGATGACTTGTTAGCCAAGAATAATGAAAATCAAACAACAGAAATTGTATCTCACAAACCTCACAAGAGTTTGACTGACAAAAATAACGAAAAGTGGGGGAAAGTACACTCTTTGCATTTTCATTATGTTCAGTTAGCAAGAAAGCTGAGAACTCGTTTATGCTTGCAAAAACTTTCTTGCAATTCTCATTCCAAAGAAGTTGAAGATTTGAGGAAATCCAAATAAGTAGCATTCTTCTAAATTTATGCCCTTTTCACTTTCCTGAGGTAACAACTTTGAAGTGGATCTCCCTTAATAGTTTAGACAGGAAAAGGCATAAAATCTTAACTCAATAATGTCTTTATAAAAGAGATTATAGCTCTAAAGGTTCTTTTACATGGTAGAGAACTAACTTACACTTGTCTCATAACATGTGGCTGATTTGAGCCAATATATTATTGACAACGTTTCCACCATTTGCAGAATGAGAAATAAGTAGGGAGAGGGGGAAACAGAGGAAAAACTTTATCAACATTCACCTGCGGGTAGAAACAATGAGCATTGTTCTTCATTTTATCCAAAAGCTCCAGAAGCACAGGAGCCTAAAGCACCAAGTTCACAATTATAGCAATCAGTTCATATTACTCACATCACGGTTGAGTTTGTACATTACAAAAGTTGATACCAAAAAAGATTAAACAAACATAAAAACAACATCCCGCTTAATCTAATCATATCTTTTCTCCTAACATTCATGAATACCATCATTATATTTCCAAATTTTTAACAAAGTGATAAGTGAGAATGAGAACTGATATGAGCCTGTTTGGCCAAGCTTCTGGAAAGCCAAAAGTGCTTATTTCTTTTAAAAAGGTTCTTATTTTAGAGAGTTGAAGTGTTTGGCGAGCTTTTAAGTGCTTTTGAGTAGTAGCAGAAGTTTTTTCAGAAGCTGAAAAAAGTAGCTTTTTCTTAGAAACACGTTGTAACTATTGGCCAAGCACAAATTGTTGCTCCAATATTGGCAAAAGTGTTCTTCAAATTGATTAGCAAAACACAAATTGCTACTCTCTAAAATTACTTTTTCGAAAAGCACTTCTGACAAAAAATACTCTTTGGTTGACTCCGCATTCATCAAAACATAGAGACATGGTCACTCTTTTTTACCAAACAAAGAAGGAAATAAATCAAACGCATTGCAAACAAGGGAAGATATTCATTAGAGTATATGTATTAAGACCTCTCTGAAAGCAAGGAAACCAGGAATATATGGGATTTGAAGCCTAACAATTGAAGAATCTTCATAAACAACTTTGAGGGTCTGCAAGTCCAACACAACAAGGGTGCCACAGGCAATAGATGAGTCATCTTTTGAGAAACTTAAGTCAACCCCACCAACATACTTCAGTATTTCACAGCTCCCTTCTTTTTCTCTTGTGGGTAATCTCCATTTGAAGTCATCTTCAGTAATCAGTTGCCCTTTTAGAGAATCTTGAACTCTGAGCTGATTAAAAAAGTACCCAACTTGTAAAGATTCAAACTTTACATGTGCAAAAATTACTACTGAAGCAAAAAATATTGCATCTTCATTAATCAGTTTCAGTTGTCCTTAGAGAATCTTGAACATTGAGCTGATTAAAACAGTACCCAAATTGTAAAGATTCAAACTTTACATGTGCAAAAAATATTACATCTTCAGTAATCTTGAACCCTTAGCTAATTAAAAAGGCATAATACATAAACAGGCCTTCAAACTTGGCCTCAGCCGGCAAGTATGCCCTCCAACTTTGGGTGTGCACAAGTAGGCGCCTCAACTTGTCTCCACTTTGTCAAGTTGAACACTCCAACTTACAAAATAATCAACAGACACCTCCAAAATTTATGTGTCACGTCAACATTTGTGTTTACGTGATCAACTTTATACAAGTTGAGGTGCCTACTTGTGCACACACAAAGTTGGAGGGCATACTTGCCATGTGATGCCAAGTTTGAGGGCCTCTTTATGTATTAAAGTACCCAACTTATAAAGATTCAAACTTTACACGTGCAAATTAGTACTGAAGCAAAAAACTTCACATTTTCGGTAATTAGTTGTCCCTTTAAAGAATCTTGAACCCTGAGCTGATTAAAAGAGTACCTAACTTGTAAACATTCAAACTTTACATTTGCAAAAACCATTACTGAAGCAAAAAAATATTACATCTTCAGCAATCTTGAACCCTAAGCTGATTAAAAAAGTCCCAACTCGTAAAGATTCAAACTTTACATGTGCAAAAATTACTACTGAAGCATAAAACACTTTACATCTTCAATAATCAGTTGTCCCTTAAATGAATCTTGAACCTTGAGCTGATTAAAACAGTACCCAAGTTGTAAAGATTCAAACTTTACATGTGCAAAAATTACTACTGAAGCAAAAAACTTTACATCTTCAGTAATTAGTTGTCCCTTTAGAGAATCTTGAACCCTAAGATGATTAAAAAGGTACCCAAATTGTAAAGATTCAAACTTTACATGTGCAAAAATTACTACTGAAGCAAAAATCTTTACATCTTCAGTAATCAGTTGTCCCTTTATAGAATCTTGAACCCTGAGTTGATTAAACAGTACCCAACTTGTAAAGATTCAAACTTTACATGTGCAAAAATTACTAATGAAGCAAAAAACTTTAAACCTTCAGTAATCAATTGTCCCTTTAGAACTCTGAGCTGATTAAAACAGTAGCCAACTTCTAAAGATTCAAACTTTACATGTTCAAAAATTACTACAACAACAACATACCCAGCATAATCCCACCAAGTGGGATGTGGGGAGGGTAGAGTGTATGCAGACCTTACCCGGTCGGGACGTTCAAAAATTACTACTGAAGCAAAAATATTTACATCTTCAGTAATCAGTTGTTCCTTTAGAAAATCTTGAACACTAAGCTGATTAAAACAGTACCCAACTTATAAAGATTCAAACTTTACATGTGCAAAATTACTACTGAAGCAAAAAAGTTTCCATAAACAGTACCCAACTTATAAAGATTAAAACTTCACATATGCAAATTACTACTGAAGCATAATATAAGGAAGGGGAAGATTGAAAATTTGATATTTACCCAATCCATTTGTTCTGTAGGGCAATTACATTCTGAAGAAGATGGTTCCTTGGCATTGTTCATAATTTCAACAATTCTACACCCATCCTGTGATGTATGCACTAAATGAGACATTTTCATTGACCTTGTGATCCCTCCAATAAAATTGAATAATCTATTCTAAACATCTCTGTATAGTACTTAGTACTCTCCATGTCATTTATAAAAAAAATGTATTTTTTTATATATTAGAAATTAATTAATATTTTAATCTTTTAATGAAATTATTTATTATAGTACAAATGGAAAGAAATAATCTCCTTCATTATTTTCATTAATTGAAATGATATATATACAAGTTACATATTTCCATAATAGGAGAATCATATTCATATTCTATACCTAAAACCTTATTCTATACTAACTATACATTTATGGTAATACAATAATTATGGTAATACAATACTAATTATATTACAATATTACCTAAACTAGGATACTAAATATTTACCATAAATTACATAGAATAATCAGCCAAATCTGAGAGCCATTAAGAGAGCAAAGCCGAGACCAATATACACAATATACATGTATATTTAACACACCCCCGCAGTCATAGCGGGCGGTCTTCGAACGCTAAGACTATCCCTAAAATCTTCAAAAAGGACCGAGAGAAGACCCTTTGTAAAGATGTCTGCAATTTGATATCTTGACGGGACATGACAGACGCGTACCTGACCTCGAGCAACCTTTTCACGGACAAAGTGAATGTCCATCTCGATATGTTTAGTGTGTTGGTGTTGAACCGGATTATCAGAAAGGTAGATGAAACTAATATTATCGCAATAAAATAAGGTTGCCTTCTGAATGGGACAATGAAGCTCTAAAAGCAAATTACGTAACTAACGTGATTCCGAGACCACATTAACTACCACTCGATATTCAGCCTCGGCACTTGAGCGGGATAGAGTCGACTGACGCTTGACAGACTAGGAGACCAAGTTGTTTTCAAGAAACATACAATAGCCTGACGTAGACCGTCTAGTGTCGGGACAACCACCCCAATCAGCATCCGTATACGAGACTAGTGTGGACGTCGAGGAAAGATATAAATGCAAACCATAGTCAAGTGTACCCTAAATATACTGAATGATGCGTTTTGGGGCATTCATGTGCTCAACTCTGGGATCATGCATAAATAAACACACCTGCTGGACAGCATATGTAATATATGATCGTGTAAAGGTAAGATACTGAAGGGCCCCTGCAAGATTGCGATAGCGGGTCGGGTCCTCGTAGGGTACGCTGGCTGCGACACTAAGCTTGGGCTTCATATCAACTGGAGTGGAAGTGGACTTACAGGATGACATCCCAGCCCTCTCAATGATCTCAGATGCATACTTTCGTTGAGACAAGAATAATCTATCGGAATGACGAGTGACGGCAATCCCCAAAAGGTAATTCAAGAGCCTTAAGTCTTTCATATCAAACTCAGAGTTGAGCATGGTCATTATAGACTGGCAT
Organism: Anisodus acutangulus; assembly: GCA_029783415.1. Taxonomy (NCBI): domain Eukaryota; kingdom Viridiplantae; phylum Streptophyta; class Magnoliopsida; order Solanales; family Solanaceae; genus Anisodus; species Anisodus acutangulus. The sequence goes on from CM056504.1 coordinate 45,342,104, forward strand.
AAGACATCGGAAGAGGCAGTCAAAATGATATCATCCACATACAACAGAATGTAGGCCAAGGACGAACCACGACGGTAGATGAACAAGGAATTATCTGACCTGCTGTGAGTGAACCCAATAGTCGAAACATAGTCAGCAAACCTTGTATACCAGACCCAGGGAGACTGCTTAAGCCCATATAAGGATTTTTTCAATAAACAGATATGATGAGGATGTTTGGGATCCCTGAATAACAAAGGCTGATGCATATAGATTGTTTCCTTGAGATCCCCATGTAGGTAAGCATTCTTTACATCTAACTGATGAATAGGTCATGCCTTCGAAAGAGCCAAGCTTAGCACCGTGCGAATGGTAGCCGACTTGACCACTCTCACCAAAATCTATACCAACCTGTTGAGTCTTACCATCACCCACAAGTCGCGTCTTATATCGAGCAAATGAACCATCTGAATTTTTCTTATGAGCAAAAATTCACATAGACCGAATAATATTAATACCAGATGGACGGGGTACCAACTCCCACGTCTTATTATCAATAAGAGCATTAAATTCACCGGTCATAGCAATTTTTCAATTTGGGTCATTTAACGCAGACACAGGATTTCGGGGTAAGGATGATTTTAGAACATTAGAATGTAAATTAAAATGTCTTTTTGGTTTAAAAATTCCATATTGACTACGAGTGACCGGTCTATGACTTGAGGGAGAATTGGACGGATTTGGTCTCGTTCAGCCGAGAATTGAGCAAGTTGGGCCAAAATTTCTACATTCTTTTGGGCAGAGGCCTTGAGCTCATTTCTTAGCCCTTCAATGATCTGAGCTTGTTAGTTGGCATGATCCTGAGCCACCCTCAAAGCAGCGTATTTGGCAGTTCGCTTGGCATTAACCTCGGCAAGCTCGATGTTGAGGTGATCGATCTCGGAGTTAAGAAAATCCTCTCGATCTTCGAGCTCTAAGGTTAAGGACTAGACATTGTCGTAGAGTTCCTCATTTTCCTCATCCAAGATATTCGTCTCTTCGTTGGCAAGCTCGAGATCATTTACATCTCGGAGGTAGTCGTCTTTGACTCGATTCAATTCTGCCTTAATAGTAGGCAACTCATTGGTTTGCTGCAACTGCGCCTCTTTTTGTTGCAAAAGCCCTTTGAGGTGTTGGATCTCTTTATCTTGGGCGTCAAGTTGCCCTTTGTGGTGCTCGTTTTCATCCATGCATCAGATGGAGCCCTCACTAACTAGAACGAATCACTACAAAATTGGAAATCGGGTGAAGGTTAGAAATGCAAAAAATAACAAGTAGTATAAACTTAAATAAGCAAGAAAGATGCATACCCGGTTGGAGGCATGCATACCCTCGATAAAGAGGTACTGCCAGGAAACATTCTTTATTTGTTTTCTATCAGACTCTGATATTAGAGGTATTAATTAGTTGGCAACCCTAACTGGTCGAGATAAGAAGTTGGTGTCCTCGAGAAAGTACATAGTGGCAGATTGCACTTTCCTCGGGTCCGTACTTGGGGCCAAAAAATGCTTATGAGCTTGAACCGGGAGCTGGCATGGTTCTTCAGAGTTCGAGTAGGCTTGGTCAGTCTCTGAGGTATGACCAGCTAAGCAAACTCGGAGGTGTTCGCCTACTCGATCGAGTTAGTAGAGGTTCTGGCTTCCTCGAATAAGCGCTCAAAATCTTCTTGCCTAAAGATTTGGGCCGGTTGTGATGATAGAGGAGGAGTTGAAGTGGAAGTTTTGGTTTTTTTAGTCAATGACTCATCGTCTGTGGCTTTATCATCATCCTCAATAATGACTGGCTCGGTGGTCGGTGGCAGTGGTGGCAGGAGTAGGCGAGTAGCTGCAGCATCATTTGGCAACAGAATTGGTTCGGCTGTTTCAGTAACATTTTCTTCTCTAACTTCGGCAGGAGTATTCCCCGCTGGAGTGGTGATGGTGGTGATCTTTCTCACCCAAACATCTTCTGATGAGATACCAACTTCTAGAAGGGCCACCCACTTCCGAAGTTCTTTCTCTCTTTGAGCTAACCGAAGGTGATTTTGGAGGATTCGAGGATTCATATTTGGAGGATTTCTTTTTCTTTGGTACTTCGGTGATACGCTGAACTGATGCAGCTGGATCAAATACCAGATTGAGATAGCTGAAGCAGTAGAAGGGTTGAACCTCGGGGTCGAGGTGCCCTTCGGTAGACCTGTAAGTTCGAAAATTGAAAGAAATGGAAAAGTGCACAAGGCTGTTATTAAAGCTAAAAAGGAGTTAGGAGAATACTAACCGTGGTTTTGGGCTACCCATCGTTTGTCAGAAATTTCTTTCCATGTCCTCTTCTTATGCGGATAAGTGCTGATTATTTTCTCGACCCGTGTATGGAGATTATCCACGTGAGCCGGAATCCATTGAACGACTGAGAAGATAGAAAAAATGAAGGTTTAAAGGCAAGTTACCTAAATTACAAGAATAAGAGTTTTAGTACTTACAGTGCATGTTCCATTCCTCCGGGAAAGGCATGTACCTAGCCGTGATAATTTCGGCGGTAGGAACTGCGACAAAGCATTCCATCCAACCTCGATCTCGGTTCTCATTAACACTAGAGAGGATGGAGAATCTACCTCGTTTGGAGAGTTGGACAATACCTCCACGAAAGAATCGAGGCACGTACAAACTAATTAGGCGATCCAAAGTAAAACATTCATTGACCAAGTTGTCCAAGAATCTGAGGCAGGTTATGATCCTCCAAACAGACGGACCAATTTGTGCAAGCCACAAATTGTATATCCGGCACATCTCAAGAATCACGTTGTCAATTGGAGGAACAAGCTTGAAAGTGAAGGGATAAGTGTATATATTGGAATACTCGATCCCAAAGGTGGTAATATCTTCGTCCGGACTGGGCACAATGATCCCGGAGAAGTCAGTCCAACCGTAATCATTTTGGACTGTCTCGAGGTCGGAGATGCTGATAGACGACGACCAGTTTTTAGCTTTCTCTCTCTGGTCAGATTTTTAGAGGTCGTTTGAATGGAGAATTCACTTTCGAAGTGAAAAGAGGACGGGAGCATGTCGACGGATCTGGGCTCAGTGGCAGCCTGAGCCTTAGAAGATTCACCGGCGCCGGTGGCGTTATCGATTGTCGGCGGTGAAAAGTGGCCGGAGAAGATTGTTTGGGAGAAGATCGGGAAGGCTTTGTCATGGTAATATGAATATTTGAAGGTATGAAGTTTTTATGAAGCTATGAAGGTTTGAAGGTATGAAAATTTGAAGATTTGAAGTAGGTATGAAGATTTGAAGAAGTTGAATGTTAGAAGGATTAAGGGAGATTTACCAAAAGGTAAAATTTGTGAAAAGAAAAAAGTAAGGGTTTTATAGGAACGTGGTCATCATTACGAAATGTTTTGGTTCACGAACCGATGTGATAGTTCAATCAGAGGGTGACACGTGTCCGAAGTCACAGGGTTATTAGACGCGAGTCAGATTTTGGGAATTGGAAGCATTTCATTTCCCGCATATTTCGAAGTAATTTGAAAGGAAGCTTGCAAGAGAAGATATCGAAGAAATCATTTCCACTTCCATCACTTTGGTAAACTTTAATCCGGGAAGTGTGGGGAGTATCTATATACGGTGAAAAACGGCATGACACGTGGCATGGTTTGGATATGGGAACCGAAGGAAGTAGCAATGTTTTTGCACCGAATGTAGGTTGCACCAGTGGTTAGTCCGGATATCTTAACAAGACCGGTTAACGGTCGAACTTGGTGACACCGGATAGCGACCGAACATGGTAAATCGAAGGAGCTCAGTGCTTACGCGTTCCGGTTATAGTGCCAACCATTACTATTTGCTCATTAAGTGACCGTTATTATCACTTAATGACATTTAATGAATGAGTGATTCTCGGGCATAAATGCCTTGTATTGTTATCTATAAAAGGAGCCCAACCTTTATGTTGGAAGGACATCTCATTCTTATCGCTGATACTCGCATAATTTACACTCAAAAGTTCTCTTGTTTGCTCTCATTATTTGGCTCGGACCCGAAGCAATTCAGCTAAGGATCAGACCAAACTCTCAATCCAATTTCAATCAAGATCACAACATTCCGGGCTAATTACTTGCTTATTATTTTCATATTCTTATTTATTGTTAATTGTTTTATCACACTTATCTGCAAATCAGTCATCATATCCTTAAAACCATTTATAAATTCAATTGTACATTTTTTGGGATAAACAATAACATAGTGTTCATTTGACATAGGGATGGCAACGAGGAGGGGCGGAGGCGAGGCGAGGCAACCTTATGCGGGGTGGAGCGGGTTTGGCCTTATTGCGGTGCGGATTGAAACATAAAAAATTAAACTTAATGCAGGGCGAGCCGGTTTGCGTGTTGGATGAATCCTAAGTCTAAGTTAAACCCATTTCCTTTGAATTAAATTCATTACAAGTGGTGTTTGAAATCTTAAATTTTTTTGGTTAATTTTTCGTTGTTATCTATTTTTTCTTTAATAAAATTTACTTAATTATTTTCCTCTTCTCTCTATGATATATTATTTTGAGGAAGCAAATTAGAATAACATATTTTTTTTTGCTACCCGTTGGAAAAGCTATTTATATACCGTTTTTAAGTGTCACGATTTGTAGTTTATATTTCTTTTCCAGACAAAAATGTCACTTTCCCCTGTAGAAAAAACAAAAAGAATCGTTGCTCCCTTATTTATAAATCATTTAGTGTTGTTGAATATTAATTGGGAAAAAAACGTATGTAAAGGACATGATAAATTTTCTGGGATTTGGTTGGCGCCATGACGGTATTGAATAATATATTTATTGAGTTATGCATAAATTGATATATTATTTTATTTGGCATAAAATAATAAATATAAATACGTATTGGCAATGCAAATTAAATTATATAAAAGTAAAAATACCAAGATAAGTAAGTCACATATAGCAATTGTTTCATTGTTATTTGTCGTAGAACAATCAATAACTATTGCTTATCGCATAAACAAATCCTACATTATAATTCTATGGTATAACATGGGAAGAAATAATTCCCATATATAATTTACCATTGTTTGATTTTAATGTTTTTTTTAAGCAGGTGATTTAATGTTTTGTTATACTTTACCTTTTGTTCCACATAAAACACAATATTATTAATATAATGTTTAGTTCATATTTTTCTTTTCAGTATAATTAATACACAAGTAAGTTATGCAAGAATTATGTACTATTTTATGCGATTATATTTATGCAACTAATCACGGTATTGACAATTATATCGTAATTACGTTATAGAAAACAAACAAGTAATTATAATTACTATACATAATTATTCAAAATAAAAAATTTAATAAAATAATAAATACAATATTCTCATATTTAATGGCGAAATTGTTATCCTTATCCAAAATTGAAACCCAAACCACCCTTTAAAGCAATTGTCTCAAGCCTAAACATGTGCTGCGACATGTCTGTTCCGACATTGATATACACCCTTGACCCCGTGTTGATCCAAATAATAAAATATACTCTATCGGTCTTAATTTAATTATCTTAATTTGACTTGATATATAATTAAAAAAATAAAATGAAAATTTTAAATTTTATGATCTTAAATTAAAGATGTGTGATGTTTTTTAAATCTTGTGATCTTAAACTTGTCTTGGAATTGAAAAAACTTTTTTCCATGTCTCAAAAAGATTTTCCTAATTTCCTTATTTGTTTGTCCCAAATTTTTTTATTTACAATCATATAAATATCTAAAATTTGTTTTGAACTACACATCTCAAAAGTCTTCTTTTAAACTCCGTGTCAAGTCAAACTAGAACAATTCTTTTAAACAGATCTAATAATACATATATACTCTCTTCATTCCATAACAAGTGATGTTTTTAGCTTAAGCACACTCTTAAAAAATTACTTACACTTAGAAAATTATGATTGTCCCTACTAACTTACCCCTAATTAAATGTCTATAAAAGAAAAAATATTTAATAATTCTTGATTGTGTATATAAGGTTAATTTTGAAAAAAAATAGGTCAATTTCTTCTTGAAATCTCAAGCGCCACTTATTTTAAAATAAAATAAAAAGCCTAAAATAATACTTATTAAACATATTGAGTACTATACAAAATAAATAAAATAATAAAAAAATCCCCTTATTTTATTATTCTTTATTATTATTATTATTATTATTACTAAAGAACATGTGAGAAAACAGAGCATTCATTGTGCAGGTCGACAAAAATGCCACTGAAGGAAATCACAGAGCAGCTAAATCTACCCAAACATTCATTCTTTATCAAATAAAACAAAGGCAAAAACTTACATCTTTTACAAATCACTTGTTCAAATTTCGACCCATTTGTTAACACTTTCTTTTTTGGGTAAGTTACTCAATCTTTATCTAATTTCATTTTCATTATTGTTTCAATTTTTCTGTTGATTTTTGTACACCCATTTTGGGGTAAGGTTTTTAATGTAGACCCATTTGGGTCTTTTTGTATATTCTTATGGTTATGACGATCTTGGTGTATTTTAGTGTTATTTTTGCTCAATTTTGCGTTAAAGTTGTATTTTTTTTTTTGGTTGCTAATGGAAATTTTCTTGTTCATATTTTGGGTTATTTGTTGAAATTTGATATGCTTTACTTGAGCCGAGGGTGGAAACTACAGTGGCGGAGCCAGAATTTTTATTAACGGGTTCAAAAATATAAAGAAGTAGACATACAAAGAAGCCAAGGGTTCAACTTCGACTATATATAAATAAAAAATAATTTTCACCTTGTTTATACAGTGTAATTTTTGACCGAAGGGGCCTGGCCTTTTACTAGCTCAGCCCCTGAGTATGCGTACACTCTACCCTCCCAGACCTCACATATGGGATTATATTGGGTATGTTGTTGAAATTTGATGATTTTGGTGTATTTACTATTTACTTGCTTAACTTTTTTTAGCTAATGGGTTTGCAGCTTATTTGCTTGTTTTTTCTTTCTCTGATTTATGTGTGATAAGCCTGTTACGTTTGGATTCTGGATTATTCGTTGAAATTCGATGATTTTGGTGTATTTACTATTTATTTACAACAAAAGCAACAACAACATACCCAGTGTAATCCCACAAAGAGGGGTCTGGGGAGGCTAGGATGCATGCAGACCTTACCTTTACCTTTATGGGGTAGTGAAGCTGTTTCCGATAGACCCTCGGCTCAAAAGAAATGTAACTGATGCTGGAATGTAGGAAAGAAAAAGAGACAACAATACAAAACAAATGTAGTAGTAACAGACATCAATACACATCATACGACTAAAAGTATGATAACACTCTATTACCTACTAACCATCTACCCTAACTTTTTTAGCTAATGGGGTTGCATCTTATTTTCTTGTTTTTTCTTTCTCTGATTTATGTGTGAGATGAGCCTTTTATGTTCAGATTTTGGGTTATTCGTTGAAATTTGATGATTTTTGGAGTATCTATTATTTGCTTGCTTAATGGTTGAAATAAAGTAACGAAGTTTTTGCTTATAGCATTGATTGGTTATTATTTGTATTGTTTTGGTTCAATTTTTACAGTGGGTGATTTTTCTTATGTAGACCTAATTGAGGTATCCTGGTTTATTCTTTGTGATCCGATGATTTTCGTGTGTTTAGTATTTCCTGCTTTGCTTAATGCTTAAACACTTTGCTAATATCCATTTTACTGCCTTTTTTGAAAATGCCTTTAACATCTTGATTGCAAATGATTTGTTCTTTGTGCTTCTTACTCTGATAGAATTGTGTTCTTGTTGTGCTATGTGGGACACCCCTTTCGGCGGTGAAATCAGAATGAACTTGAATTCTAGTCTGTACTTGTGCATTGATGAACATATAATTATAGAAAAACATTTCCTGGTGTTCACGGAACTATGTAAAAGTTTGGATAAAACTAAATTCTAACCCTCCCTTTTTGTTTTTGGCTGGGTTTACGAGGGAAGGGAGAGGAATGGCTGGATGATTTAGGTGCCCTGTATGTGAACTTAGTCACACAATGACTAAATTCTCTTGAATTTGAATATGCAGGGCAAGGTAGTAATCAACCATGACTGCTAAAATCAAGAGGAGATCGGCCGCAGAAAATGGGGACACAGATACAGCAGAAGATTCTGTTCTCGTGACTATGATCAGTAATGGGGAAGATCTAGGTCCAATGGTCAGACTTTCTTTTGAAAGCGGGAAGCCTGATGCCCTTCTACAGCAACTTAAAAACGTTGTCAAAAAGAAAGAAGTTGAAATAGAGGAACTTTGTAAGCTTCACTACGAGGAATTTATTATCGCGGTGGACGAGCTGCGCGGAGTCTTGGTTGATGCAGAAGAATTAAAAGCCGAGTTGCAAACCGATAATCTAAAGCTGCAAGATGTTGGGAGTGTCCTTCTGTTAAAACTCGAAGAGCTTCTTGAATCTTTTTCGATTAAGAAAAATGTTACTGAAGCAATTAAAATGTCAGGAAACTGCGTCCGAGTGTTAGAACTTTATTCCAAGTGTAACAACCACGTTGCTGAAGGTCGGTTTTACCCTGCCCTCAAGGCTATTGATCTGATTGAGAAAAGTTATTTGCAGCAAATTCCTGTCAAGCCACTTAGGAGTATGATAGAGAAGAGAATACCACTGATTAAATCGCATATCGAGAAGAGAGTAACCAGTGAAGTTAATGAATGGCTAGTTCACATAAGGAGTACGGCGAAGGATATCGGGCAAACTGCAATAGGATATGCTGCTTCTGCTCGTCTGAGGGACGAGGATATGCTAGCCCGTCAAAGAAAAGCCGAGGAACAAAGTTGCTTGGGATTGGGAGACTTCACTTATACCTTAGATGTTGAAGAGATTAATGAAGAATCTGTCTTAAAGTTTGACCTAACGCCTCTTTATCGAGCGTATCACATTCATGGTTGTTTCGGGATCCAAGAACAGTTTCGTGAGTATTACTACAAGAATCGGTTATTGCAGCTGAGTTCAGATTTGCAGATTTCATTGTCACAACCATTCATAGAATCCCATCAAATCTTCTTGGCTCAGATTGCAGGTAGGGCTGTCAAACGGCGGGTTGGGATAGATTTTTGTGGGTCAAAATAGGCTGAGTTAATAAATGACCCGCCCAAAAGTTACTTGGGCTAAAATGGGCTAAAAAGCGGGTCATAACTCTACCCGCCCAATTCTTACTAAGTTTTTAATTTCTTTGGTGGTTCTTTTATAATTTTTTAAGTACCTAATAAAACAATTTTTTATTTATTATGGCTATATATTACGTATCAAACAAAGAAATGTTTTTTTGAAGATATTTTGACAAGATTTCTCATGGGTCAATTCGGGGTACATATCAACCCAATTTTTTAGATGGGTTGGCCTAAAATGGGCTGAGCTAATAATTGGGCGGGTCATGCTTTCATGGGCTAATTTGTCATCCCTAATTGCAGGTTATTTCATTGTCGAGGATCGGGTATTAAGGACTGCTGGTGGGCTGCTCTTGCTTAATCAGGTTGAGACAATGTGGGAAACAGCTGTTGGTAAAACAACTTCACTTTTAGAAGAACAATTCTCCCACATGGATTCTGCCAGTCATCTCCTCATGGTCAAGGATTATGTGACTCTTCTTGGTTCAACCCTCAGACAGTATGGCTATGAAGTGAGCTCAATTCTCGGGACTCTAAATAGTAGTCGAGAAAGATATCATGAACTTCTTTTGGCAGAGTGTCGTCAACAAATAACTTCCGTAGTCACCAATGATACATTTGAGCAGATGGTAATGAAGAGGGAGGCAGATTATCAAGCAAATGTGCTATTGTTCCATCTACAGACCTCTGATATAATGCCGGCTTTCCCTTTTATCGCTCCGTTTTCTTCCATGGTACCTGAATGTTGTCGCATCGTTAAGTCGTTCATCAAAGATTCTGTCAATTACTTATTGTACGGGAGCCAAATGAATTTTTTCGACTTTGTCAAAAAGTACTTGGATAAGCTCTTGATTGACGTACTGAACGAAGTCCTACTCGAGACTATTGATAGCGGTACTACTGGTGTGTCTCAGGCTATGCAAATCGCTGCAAATATAGCTGTTTTTGAAAGGGCTTGTGATTTTTTCCTTAAACATGCAGCTCAACAATGCGGCATTCCTGTCTGTTTAGTTGAAAGGCCTCAAGGCAGTTTAACCGCCAAAATCGTCCTCAAAACTTCAAGAGATGCTGCTTATATTGCATTACTAAGCTTAGTAAATGCAAAATTGGATGAATTTATGTCACTCACGGAAAATGTCCATTGGACAGCAGAAGAAGCTCCCCAGCAGGGCAACGAGTGCATGAACGAGGTGGTTATATATCTCGACACCCTCTTATCCACTGCTCAACAAATTTTACGTCTTGATGCTTTGTATAAAGTTGGGATTGGAGCTCTCGAGCATATCTCGAATTCAATCGTGGGAACTTTTCTCAGTGACTCAATAAAGAGATTCAATGCTAATGCAGTAATGAGCATTAATCATGATTTGACGGCGTTGGAGTCTTTTGCTGATGAGAGGTTTCATAGTACTGGGCTGAGTGAAGTTTACAAGGATGGTAGCTTTCGAAGTTGCTTGATAGAAGCTAGACAGTTGATAAACCTCTTGCTAAACAGTCAACCAGAGAACTTTATGAATCCTGTCATACGGCAGAAGAACTATAATGCTCTAGATTATAAAAAGGTTTCCAATATCTGTGACAAGTATAAGGACTCAGCTGATGGACTCTTTGGAAGTCTTTCAAGCAGAAACACAAAGCAGAGTGCTCGTAAAAAATCAATGGATGTGCTGAAGAAGAGATTGCGGGATTTCAACTGAAACTTGTGATAAATGAATAAGAAACTAGTTTTTCTGTTAGAAATAAATGAAAACTTTATTTCCTGCTGCATTTTCTCCAGAAATATTCACATTAACTGTATCTTTGTTTTCAATCACATTAGCACTACCTTGGTTATTTGGAAAAGCACTCACTATCCTCTTGCATTAACCCCTGATGCAACTCCCTTATTAGCGTACTTACATTTTTTTTCTTGTTGCAGAATTACAAGACTCAGTTACCTATTTTCCCTGACTAATTTATTTATTTCATTCAGTTTAGAGAAAAAAATATCTTTAATTTGTTGTGTACTGAACAATGTAGCGTTCAATCCTGGAACTTGTTATTGGGGAACCTACTGCCCTGAATAGCCTAAAAGTCATATTCAGTCAGTTTACTTCTTTATTGTTGTTATTGTGACTCGTTTTTGACAATTTCTTTTTGTCTTTACTTCTCTGTCACCTCTTCTCCTATTGTATTTCGTCTTTACAGGAATAATCATTTCTGCATGGTTCACTTTGATACAGATGGTTAGAGTTTATTACTGTTTTCTGCATTTCTCTTATTCTTGGGTTCACAATAATTTACTCTTTTACTAGAGATACTGTAAATGTCACTCTCCAATATAACATCCATTGCTTCTCTATGATTTTCTTTTTGTTTTTTCTTTCTTCCACATGCTGCAAGTGCAATATCTTTCATGCTAGTCTACTTGTCCTTTCCTTCCACTTCCACCTCTAAGAAAGTGTTTTTGTGTTGAGCCCTATGGATACAAGTAAAGAATACTGTAGGTTTTGAGACTCAGATTTTTATTTTTCTTTCTTGCTTGATTAAATCTTCCTTGGTATGGACTCATGATTACTTATTGAAATATTTTACTTGCATGCAATTTCATGTTTTTATTTTATTTATCTTATTGTTCTTTAGTATCTTTTTCTTTGTATTTGTGGTGATGTCTAGGATATGTTTCAATCGCTATAGATACAGACACATAGTCGTGCTGTGTGAATAAAATATGGTTAATGAATCTACATAAGTGAGGGGGGGGGGGAGACTGCAGTAGGGCAATTTTTCATTTGAAAATGAGCAATCTATTGATATTATGATTGCAGTTTCTCTGACTTGTCTTACATCAAGGTTAAGATTGAAAATGTCAAGTCTTATTGGTCAAGTGGCCGATTATTCTGATCAAAAGTCTCTAATGTGTGCAAATGACGTAAGAGTAGTAACCAGCTTCAGAGGTATTAGATGTCTGATTCAGAGGTATTAGATGGACTATGCCAGCAAGAGCAGGAGAGGCACTAGCAAGCTGGAATACTGAGGGTGTTGGTAGCACTAACAGAGACAGATGGAAAATTGTCCCAACAGTAATATGGTGGACTATTTGGAAAGAGAGAAACTCTAGGTGCTTTGAAGGCAATAGTAGTTCTTTGCAAAGGATAAAAATGAACTGCATTCTAAATTTTTGTTATTGGTGCAGTTCAGAATATATAGATGACCCAGTTTCTATTGTAGACATTCTAGGATTCTTGTAAGATGAGATAGGATTTAGTGGTTGGTCTTCTGGTTTCACTCTTTTGGATGCAAATTTTGGTTTCCAGCACTTTTGTGCTGATGATTCAATATACAGTCTGTTACCTTGTCAAAAATAAATAAACGATGTAAGAGTAGTAACTGTTTGGGACTGTTAGTTATGGAGTTAAAAATGTTTGAACGGTGCTTTTATGGTGTCAGCCAGTATCATGTACAACATAGACTTAGGAATAATAATTTTTATTTTTGTTTTGGATATTAATCAAGTTAAATCATGATTTGAGAGCAGAGGGTGTTGTGGAATTTTGGTTGTCCCTTGTGTCTGCATTTTGCCTGGTGCCAGAAGGGCTTTCATTATAAGGTGCATATAATGGCAACAAATGTGTGCCATATTGCATCAAATACAAGATGTTTGATTGTTCTATGAATTTCATTTAGTTCATTTTCCAAGTCGGAATAGTCATCGAACCTTTATTCAGATTCGTCTAAACTGAATTCTCAATATGTCCAGTTTTATGTATAATGGTCTTTAAGTTTTGGAGCTCGATGGTTGGATCAGGATAAACTGGTTTAATAATATTGTTTGTTCCAAGTTGGAAAAGCTGTCGTAACTCATCTGCGATTCAGGAAATCATACTCCTGGAAGTGAACAGAACCGGTGGCAAGCAGAACTTTGCACAGGCGGCTATTAAGCTAATAATAGGGGTAAGACCAAATATCATTTCTTCTTTGTGCTTTCGGTGGGAGGTTGGAATGTTGGCGAAATAAAATTGTAAATTCATTTTGATTTATTGATCTCTATGGGGAGGGAAGGGGGTATCTAGGTTGTGGTTTTCCCGTGCAGTTGAGCATTTCTATTGTTTAACATCTGGATTTTAATCCTCCGACTTCCAAATTTTGATCCAAGTGTTTCCTTCTTGTAACTCTTTGTTGGTCCTCTCATAGTTCTTCGTAGCTAACGCCATATGTGTTGTTCAGTAGACTGGCTTTTTTGAGGGAGCACCTCCAAAGCCATAGTGGTAGCTTAGAACAAGCAAGTACATATTTTGGTTATTTTACACTGATATCCCAGATAGATGACCTAGTTTGTAAAATATGGAAATTAATTTAGACGCAAGTGTTAATAACGATTTGATCGTCAATATGATAGTTATGAGGTTGTATTGGTTTTGTTATTGGATGAGAAGTGAGTGAGTAAACTGGGAAGGATGAAAAAGAGACACGGGTCAAAGTAACTTTGAGATTGAGGGAGTAGTGTGGTAGGTTGCTTCTTAATATTACAATTTTTTTAATGTGTAACAAGTTGCTTAAAGCAATAATTATTACTATTATTTTTGTAGGCTACTGATTCAGGGCGTGGCAGTACCATAGCTGCTACAGATGCTGCCACCCCAACCTTGGCACGTATAAAGGGAGCTGCTTTGGCTGCTACTACTCCAGTTACATACCATGCGAGGTTGGTATTTCCCTGATTCAAATATTTAACTAAATTTGATGTTTCTTCTTTTGCTCTTTGATCAATATTCATAATCCATATTCTATATTACTTCTAAACTAAAACTCTTAACAACTTAGAGTAACTACCCTTGACTCTGCTATGCAAACTCATTTTTCAGTTCACTATCTCATAGAATCCAACTTTTTTTTCACAAAAAAATATTTCTTAAAGAATCTTGGAAGTCTGTACAGCTTGGATTTTTATCCTTTGGTAAAGGTGAACAATTTAAAAAGCTTTTTCTAATAATATTCGACCAAATTGTGTGTACTCTAGCTTCTAATGACTTCTCTTCAAATTCAGGCAACTTTACTTCTCATCCATGAGCACCACAAGAACGTGGTTTGGCAGAGAGTGCAACTGCGTTTCCAACGGTATCTCAGTTAACACCTTTTGCCAGCTTTAGCTGCCCCTTCATATCTTGGCATACATTGTCATTACAAATTCAGTGGCCATATGTACATATACATGGTGGAATTCTACCTTGGAAAATTACTATAATCCTTTTCTGTCAAGTGGTTTTCCATCTGAAGGTGATGATAGCCTATGTAGCAATGGTGTATCGACTCCAATGGTGTCTTCTCAACATGGTTTTCTAAGTGATTTGCGACTCTCGAATTCGGAATGGTTAACTTTGGATTCGGTGTTTGTTCAGTGCCTGAAGCACCAACATTGCCAATGTTTTGCTCCTATCAATACATTACCTTCTCTCTCGCTCTTGCACACCCATATCTGACCTGAACCAAGGGAAATCCTTCATGCCCCATCCAATGTGACATTCCGATCTAGTACACGTGAATTTAGAAGTGTGTATGGCATTCATGGAAGGTGTAAGGATCGACAATTTGTGTACAACAGATTTAGACCTTGCAAACTTGACGGGATGATGTTGGTGCCTACCCAAATTATTGCAGGCACTCATATCAGGGAGCTTAAGAATTTTCACTCTAACAGCAACAATATTTTTGAAGATTCAGCATCCACCAGACTCCATTGACACTTACTACAGTCTTATATTTTTTTGTTGAGACTCAGATGATCCTTTCTTCAAGTGCTTATGCCGTGCATTTATGGGATACAACTTTTTTCAGCATGGCATAGGCGTTCCTTTGAAAATTGCAAAGATTTAGCAATTCTAGTGGTACTACATTTTGCTGCATTGTCATCAGAACCATCCCAGTGTGAGATTATTCTATATGACATCCAGACCTGTCAATCGGACGTGAAGCTTACTGATATATCTCATATCCCTTTGAGTCGATGTCATATGCATTTTAGCCCATCTAGAGAACATGCTAGTCCGGAATGGAGTCTTATGGGATTCAACAAATTATCGACTATGGTGGAGGGAGGCTTTAATCCTGCTGGGAATGAAGTAAGAACTCATCTTATTTCACCTTTTACTGTATCAGATGCTAAAATCTTCTTGCATTTATCTTTTGTTACCTCCGAGGAACCTTAGTTTTAAGTTGCTGGAGCAGATTGCAATTACTTTTAATGGTGATGTAATATTTGTTTCTCAGGGCTCGAACTCAAAATCTCTAGTTAAGGGTGGAAAGTTAAAGATTTTTTTTTCTGTCAAAGATTGGACATCCAATTATTTGCATGGGAAATCACTCTTTCCTGCACCATGAGGATATAGCATTTTTTGTTATTTGAGATCATACTTAGAACGGTAAACAATATCGTGAAACACCTTTCTCCTTGCCGATATATAGTTGGAGTAATAACCTAAATAATGAGATTTGTTTGCAATAAATATTGGAAGGTAATAAAAACCTGCAAAACTGACCAATTTAATAGATGAGGGTTATTTTCTTTCCGGAATAGATGGGAAAACTGACTTACTAAATTATCTGTAATAAAAAATAAGCTCAGTGGTTCATTAGGTCAAGTCCTGAATTAGATATTCCCGTCGTTCCAATTTAAATGTCTTTCTTTAATTTCTTATTTGGTTATCCCAAAAAGAGTCTCTTTCAATATTTAGTAAATTTTTCAATTTCAATAATTTATGTGACAAGTTTAAGATCACAAGATTTAAAATACTATAACATTTTTAATTGAAGATCACAAGATTTAAAAGTCTCATTGAAGTTCGTGTTTTCAAATTAAGACACTTAAATTGATACGAGGGAGTACAACTTATCAGCTTTAGTCTTTTCAACAAGGCACAAGTTGATTAATCAATCTGTTGAACGTAATAAATGAAAACTAGGTGTCATGCTAATAATGAATTGTTATTCTTTGCCATTTTCTGTCCAAACTTAAGGGGAAAGCTCCTCTCCCTAAAAGTTATAAACCGAGTTCTTTTACTTATTTTTACCTAGAGCTTTCAAAATCATTATATAATTCATAAGCTAAAGTACGTATGCAGTTCCAAATGAAGAAAAAAAAAGACGTGCTTGAAGAGTTGTGTGAATTCCTTTCAATTTTTTTCGGTTAAATGCATTCTATACATACTATAATACTGGTTGCACAATGCAGAGTCAAGCAAAGCCCAAGGCCACTGAAGCAATTGCATATCTCATCCACAACTCATCGTCCCTCATTATATGGTTAACCTCTTTTCTTTTTTATCGTTAAAGGGATTGTATGGTTAACTTGTATAGACATATATACAAAAATAAAGAAAATACTAAAATTATCAAAGTCCTCTCTCCGTTCCATTTTAGAGGATAAGTAAAAGAGAATTGAGTATTCTAATGCAAAAAATAGGATGTATCCATATGTAGTTACTATGTTTCTGTTTGGGAAAAAAACCAGTGCAAAGATTTTGTTGCCACAAGTAAAGAGGCTGAATATATAGAAGCAACATGTAAATGGGGAAATATTACATAAAATTGAACAGTTCAAAGAGGTAATGCAGATAAAAATGATTTGTGACAATCAGGTTGTGATAATGCAGTTCATGTAATGTAGCATGCAAAATTAAAAAGTTTTCATAGAACAAGTTAAAACCCAAACAATTATCCAAAAGAGAACAAAATAATAAAAGTTGGGATGATTTCATTCAGCAAGTACTAAAAAACCAAAATCTTTGATCAGAAAGATCACACATAGTAATCGATACACTAACTTAAACTCATCATCTCAGAACATTAAAAAGCTACCAAAAGCCACATTCAGCAATAGCTATAAAAGACCAGACTCATATCACAGATTGCTTCCTGATGATCTTAAGCAGCAATAGATGGCTTGGAAGCTGCAGAAAGTCTAGACCTCTTCTTAGCCAAACTCTCACTTCGCCTTTCTCTTTGCTCCTTCAACCTAGACGCTAAAAGCTTCTGATAATCAGCAGCTTCTGACTTAGCCTTGGCAATTCTCTTCTTCTTGTCAGCAATTCTTGCTCTCTTCCTCTGGAGAGTCAATGGTGTTACCAGCCTCTGGATCTTAGGAGCCTTGCTTACCTCTTTGCCTGTCACACCAGAGCACCATAGTTGACATTCAAGCAAGGTATTCCCAACAAGTTTTAAAAATTTTATCTTGCAAATAGCTACCCACACTGATCGACATAAAAAAGATCGCAAGTAGACAAGTGACGCTAGCTCAAGTGGTTGAGCACCTCCACCATCTACCCGTAGGTTGAAGGTTTGAGTAACGCTGGAGGTAAGTGGGAACACTATTGATCCTCTTCATTGGGTGGGGTCGGGAAAATAAAACGTATTATTATGGGTAGAAAACTAACCTTTTTTGTTTGTGAATCTTCGGCGGTAGGTATTGACATACTTCCTGACATCATCGTCCTTTCCAAGGTTGAAGAGCTTCCTAATCTTGGACGCCCTTTTGGGTCCTCTCATCCTTGGTTTTTCAGTGTCTGTCAGTCCAGGAAGATCATTCTCACCCTTCTTCACGATAACCAAATTCAGAACTGAAAGATCAGGACTGACGATGCATCCACGGACAGACTTCCTTCTTCGCTCACCATTTCTCCTACCATAACCCCGGAAGCAAGGAGTGCCTGTTTAATGTGCATATAATTAGATAAAAAATTACAACAGCACAAACAGAAAATAGATAAAATGCACATGTCATTAAGAACTTTATTACATATACCTCGGTGAAGCAGAAGGCGAACACGGCCTGGAGTCAACACTCCCTGCTTCATTGGGAAACCTTGCTTGTCACATCCTCCCATAATCTTGAAAATGTATCCCTTGAACTCCTGTAAATTGCGAGACTCAACATTACTGAAATGAAGTTGACAGCAATGGCAAAATTACTACCAAGCCACAAAGTAGACAGGGACCTACCTCTCCCAAAGCATCTCCGCTAACCTCCTGGGAGATCCTCTTGTCAAAGAAAGCTCGGCTGCACAGCAAGAATTGAGTATCTTAATCAACAGTACTTTCACACACACACACTTACTTGTCAGTCAACAATAATTCAACATTCAATGTGCAAATGAAATATAGAGACCACCACATAAATGTGCCAGAGACAACTATACATCACTATAAGCAACATTCCAGAACCATCATATAATTGAGTAAAGTGTTGACAATGTGATTTTTTTTATCTTTTCATCAAAAATAAACAACAAGAGTTTTTTAACTACATAATCATATGCATAGAGAAGGGAGACTTGGAGAAATGGTAAAGTTGTATCCGTGTGTGACCTATGGGTCATGGGACGAGCCATGGAAGCAGCCACAAATGCTTGGATTAGATAGGCTGTCTACATGACACCCTTTGGAGTGTGGCCGTTCATGGGCCCTGGTTCACCAGGCAGCCCTTTTTATAATCCTAAGCATAGACTGAACACAATTGTGGGCTGGTTATATATCTATCTAGTAAACGGTCTAGGAAGGAACTGTTTTATGAAGTAGGATCTAGGGGGAACTTGTGAGCACATATATGTATGACAGTAGTCTCTGTCAACGGTAGTTATATCTTTTTTTTATGAAGAGGTGAAGAATAACTAAGTATCCATGTCTAGTTATCTCAAATAAGACATGTTGAAGAGGAACTTCAAATGGCATTCAACTAAATGTGGGATAAATGAATAGATAAACATTGAAAACATTCTCTAAATAAGAAATTTCTTATTCAACACTTTCTTCTAACTTTAAAATCAATAACATAAATTTGCTAGAAACAAATGAGAGACAATCAATTAGCCAACACACATAAGTAGCAAAGTAAATCACACATTCATCATTCGAATGTTCAACTATTGCTAATACACGTATCATTATTCCATGTTAAAGTTCATGTAAAACAGCATTATGTCAAAAGTTAACACTGGTATTATTTCAATTAATACATTCATCCAAACAGCCATTATTAGTAACAGATCTCGAACGACCTACCCTGAGTAATTTTTCCCCATAACCAACAACCTAAACAAACAGATCCTTAATATCAAAACCCCAATTTATTCACCTTACCACATACTTCCATAACTAGACTTTTCTATGATGTTAATATCCAAATTATACAACTTGAGTTTAATTCTTCATCCATATCAAACAGTACATTAAATTGAACAAACCAGAGACTATTTGAATACGGAACATAAAAAAGTACTCCATCTGTCTTCTTTTTTAGTCAGTCACAAAAAGAACGACACATTTATTATTTGGAAACAATTTAACTTTAAACTTTTATAGTTAACGAGACAATCTATAAACACACAAATATATTTGATTTATTTTAAACCACAAGATTTAAAAGACTTACTTTATTTTTTAAAATTCGTGTCCAATAAAATTACATCATATAAATTGGGCTTGGGACATGACGAAGGATTATTTCATAAAGGATGATGTGGCACTTACAGTTTCTGGTCATCATCGATCTCGAGCTTCTTCTGGCACCCAGTTGTCGGGTTCGCAATGTTGAACTGCCAAAATACAAATTACAACAATCAACATGTATTATGTTAACGAACAACACTAGCATAAACTAGGATTTAAGGTTAATTAATTAAATTACCTTCATCTTGGATAGAACTCAATGGAGGCAATGAAACTTTACGCTGAGCCTCTCTTTCTCACACCCAATGGATTAGGGTTTAGTGGGGAAGACATACTTATATACAGGCTTTTCTAGGTCACCTACTAATGGGCCTAACTTGGGCTCATTGCGACTAGTTCCGAAATTTGGCTCATTCAAAAAAGTTGGGCTTTTCTGTATGGGTTTACCCCTCCCTATTCACGGGTAGAAGTGCACATATAGCGTATTTTAGGATCCATTTAATATAAGGGGAAACAACGTGCGTAAACCACCCCTCAAACCAAAGTAATTATCCGCTCATACCCGTATTACTTTCGTACCTCCAGAAAAAATTAAAATTATTTACTTGAAATGTCCCCAAGTTACGATTAAACATGATATGTAAATATACTGAGATGATATTATGAAAGACTGCTTCAGTCCTAATCTTAGTCTTCCATACCATCATGATATATGAATATACTGAAATGATATTATGGAGTATTATGTTCATTTATTCAAAAAGACACACTTTTCTCGAAAAAAATATGTATGATATCATCAGCTTATATACATGTATTGTGATAGTGTCATGAAGGACTGCTTCAATCCTCAATCCATAATATCATTGTGGTATATAAATATATTGAGATAATATCTTTAAGTACTGAGTATTCTCTTAGTCGTTCATAATACCATTATGATATATAAATATACCGCAATCGTATAATGGAAGAAGAGTTTTGGGGCTAGGGAATACTCGAGTAATTAGTTTCGGGCGATTGAAGCCAAATTAATTTAGGAGGGGTAGAGTAGTCTCTTACAACTCCCCTTGTTACATTGGTGCTCTCCTTGTCCATCCTCTACCAACTCATCCCATGTACTTCCTCCACACCCATACCCGCAGCAATTTTTTAGTGCACCTCCAGCACCTGCAGTTTTGGACTTGTACAGGAATTAGTGATGGAGTTGCAAGAAAGTAACTCACGTATGCTCTCTACTTTTAGCCACATGGGGTCAGTGCTGCAATTGGAATCAACAAATTTCACAGAGGATAGCGTTGCGTTAGACTGTGTCACTGAGAGTGAAGTTTTGCTTGTTGCTCCTATTATCACATATTCTGAGGTTGAATTTGATTTGGGTATTGTTTCCTTCAACAGTCAGACGGATTTTGAGCGACCTAGAGTTGCATTTGATCAAATGCCTGAATCTAACGGACTGTCTAGGTATGGGATGATGCCTAAAAATGTGACTGCCCAACATAGGTTACTTCACTTTCCATTTGATCTTGGTTCAGCAAATGGACTTATATTCGAAGGTGTAGCACTAGTGTTTGAAGATAGTATTCTATGGAATCTTCAGTATAGTATGTTCGGTGAGATATTTGCAATTGAGATTGGAGATCGAGCAGGGGCCTTTTGCAGACCAAGTGTTTGATAAAAACTCCCAAAGAAATAACCGAGTGTATTTTCCCGTTTGCAAACAAGGAGTCATTTTAATTCCTCTTAGTTACCGCGATTATTGAATGCCTACTGAGACAGAGGCATTGAGTAGAAATGCAGCTTTCCCTCTAAGAATCCTAAACCTTCGATATGGACATTACTTTGCTATGTACCACTATGATACTGGTCAAACACCATCTCTAATGACACTGCCAGGAGCCGATCAAAGTTGGCTCAAATGTCTTGATAATGAATCAACAACTGTAGGGGTCTTTGTTACTGTGCTGACATCAGCTATCGAAGCTGGACAGTCAAACCTTGCGGATCAGATGCTCAACGAAATGCCGCCTTCCTGCTCCAAGGTGTTTGATCCGGGGCCATCATTTGCGACCATTATTCTCGCTGACATTGACTCTGGTTTTGATGAAGGAAAATCAGTGGCGGACCCAACAAACATTACATCCGTGCTTGCGTTTGACTCAAATGCTAAGAAGCTTGCAGATCAAGATGACGCTGCAAGTTCCTCATCTGATGCTGGTGTGATAATAGCACCCCGTGATGAGAATTCAGACATTAACCTCCACAAGGATGTGCGAAAGATGTTTGCTGAAATACCGGATAGGGAAGCTGCCATTGAAGTTGAAGAGTTCGTAAGGAAATACTCACCAAATACGAAAACCCAGGTGTTTGTCAGAATGTTTCATAACTGCTGCTATAAGGATTGTCTGGTGCCAATTGCCTCTGTAGAATTCCCTCGAACTGATCATTTAATGCATCGCACTCCCACATTTTTTATGGCAACACTTGGCACTACTCCAGATATTTTTTGGCTACGACATGACTTGTGCATAGATGTCTGCATTTGGTTTGACACTGGGCAGTCGATAATATTTTTTGACAAGACTGAATCGGGTCAATGTTTGGTTAAATTAAGCATAGCTGACCCAAAATTTTGGTGGACTATGGTTGCAGCCTTCACTTCAGTTTATCCCATTTCTTCCACCATCCATGCAGTGGGTAAGCACTCTTCTGCAATTTTATGTTCATTCTCTACAATATCTTCGAGTTCTTTCTGCTTCACCAACTTGGCAATGTTTTTTACTCTGCCTCGCTACTTGACAATGCCCTGTCCACCTGCTCCCCGCTGTTCACTGAGGTTCTATCTGTTGCACATATCATTTTCCCTACAATCGATTTTGAATTCGAGATTGAGAAATTTCTAGTTGATCGATTGTTTAATGACATGAGGACATTGGAGGTTAAATGACCAAATATGGAGTTGTCATCCTTGTCTTTAACACGGGGTACTGGTTGTTTCATGAGAGAACATCTGCAGGAATGAGATACTATCAAGAAGGAAGCCATGTCTATGGTGCATTATATGTAGTTGAGGCAATAACAACATGGGCACATGGAATGCCGCTAGTGTCGATCTAATGACGACACAAGTTCTCTTCAGAGAATATTCAGTCTCTCATTTTGGTGGAGAGGAACTACATCAGCCTCGGTATCTTGATATTTTAATTCTCCCGTCAGTTAGCATGAGGCGACAATTTCCAACTTCGAATGCCGATTATTTTTTGTTACTTTGAGTGCTTCCCGTCTTTATCTCAAGCTTTGAGTACTGGATTGCCAGTATTTACGATATGCTTAAAAATTATCTTGTCACACATGTTCTCAATGGATGTTTTTGTCTCAGATCGTGATCTCGGTTCCTGATGTTTGGCTGCGTGCCTTAGCATTTCTTCGGCACCTGTCAACGTGTTGTCCTGTTCGTTTGAGGTTCTATTGGGCTGCAATTCTTGATACCATGACTAAGTACTGGAAAATTGGGAAGTTTGCTATCAAAGTTCTCAAGGAGATCGCATCTGTAGTTCTGACTGCAATTACATGCTTAGCACAACTCCTTCATCTTGACCTGGTGCAAAACAGTGTTGTCACCCTTAGAAACATCGCTGGGAATGGTCTAGAGCTTGTATTCTACCATATAGAACAATTTATGCAGGTTTGGTGCACAACTCGTTCAATGATACTTGAGGATATTAAGAAGGAAGATGCTTTTGCGCCAGAGTTTGTGCTTAAGTTGGAGGAATATGTTTCACTTTCCGATAGCATTCTTGTTTCCTTGTTCATGTTGCTCTACTTGAACCTCGAGGACAAGGTTCTTTTCGAAGGCAGGAGGAATGTTATAAATGGAGAATTGGCAAATTACATTTGGGACTCCGGTTGAAAGGAGCAAGTGAGATAGCTATAAATAGAAGAGGAAATGTTCCCTTGGGTCATGTTATGAAGTTGTCTCTTATTCTTTTAGTGGCTTAGATCTAGAATCTCCCTCCCTTCTTTCTTTTATTTCTTCTTCCCTTAGAAGATTTGATTAATAATTTCGAGTATTTGTTTTTGCTTGGAGATGAACTCTTATGTTAATGCATGCGATTACATTCCCCTTATGTTCTCCATATCACATAAAATGCCGAGCGAAATTCTAATGGTATTGATAGTACTCACTCGTCACTTTTGGTCCTTTCTTTTACATGACGATGTCCTCGAGTTTGAATTAATAGTGACTATTTTTCAATCATAGAAATGGTTATTTTTAAACTTTATAGATACACTCTCATCCAATCACACATTCCATCATGGAGGTCTTTGCTTTTCGCGATCGTAGTTCTTTTTATGTGATTGCATTCTCCGATAAAGTAGTCATATTTTTCCTAGAAAAGTCAAAATAATAAATTGTCTAAACTGTTAAAAACAATATATCAAAAACAAAATCTTAAAATGAAAAAAAAAACTTTCTTCTCTCTCCTCCTATTTTCATGCAAAATTTATTAGTTTCAACTTTCAACCTAGTTGGTGATGGCCGTTGATCATCACATCTATGCAACAAGAGGGATATGTTGAGAATGATAATAAAGATTAAATATGCTATCCTATTACAATCATCTGTTTTAAATACCAATACCAAAAGTTCAACCTATTGAAGCAAAGAAGATCTCATATCTTTATGGATCCCCATATGTTAAATGGACTGAGAATTAAGTGGCTCGAATAAATGTCTTGCAAAATCTAGACCAATTGCGCAAAATAATTCCTACACAATGTGAAATAAAAGGTGAATGCATAATTGGATATGTCAGAAATCGACATGTTCTCATGAGATTAGACATATTGGAAGATTTTGTGAATTTGACATCAAAATCAGCGTACTACATTACTGATAGAGAGGGATACTCATATCACTCATATATGATTTCAAGTTCAAAGTTGAGGAGGAGACTTCAAAAGTGATGACTTGGATTTCTTTTCCAAACCTATTACCTACATATTTTGTGAATGAAACCTTATTTACTCTTGCATCTGCAGTTGGACAACCATTTCAACTGTATAGGGCAACCATAAATAAGACTAGACTTAGTTGTGCTAGAGTTAAAGTCTTAATGGATTTGCTAGCTGATCTTCCCACATCAATAAGAATGGACATAGAAGATAAAAATACTGGAGATATAAGGACAGTGGATGTGAAGTTGCAGTATGATTGTCTCCCCAAATACTGCAGGGAGTGTAAATTACAAGGGCATAATGAGTATGAATGTAGAGTTCTTAATCCTGCATTTGCACATTCTAAGGAGAATGAAGGGCAAGAACTTCAAGGAAAAATGAATAACAAAGAAATTGTTATGGAAGGTTAGAACAAGAGGGAAGACAAAAATAATCAGGATAGAGTTCAAGGAAAAAAACAGCAAAAGGAACAGGAGGTGGGAACACAAAAGATGCTACAGAAGAAGATGCAGAGGGGAAATCATAATTCTGCTAGGATGTTGTCTAGTGGAAGGATGTTAGGTACAACTGGTAATTGAAACCTTGTTAAAGATAATAGAGTGAAGAATCAACCAATGGGGATCAAAGTCAAGGAGGGACAGCACAAGGTGACAGACTCAACAAATACTATGCAAACTAATAATAAGTTTGCAGCTTTGACAGAACAAGATCCTGAAGAGGTGATTGGAGATATTGATAAGTAGGAAGGGAGTATGCAGATCCAACACGGAGACACCGTAGATTTAAAGAAATAGGATAAGATGGAGAAGGCTCTAAAACTATTTGGGAGAAATCTCCAGAGAATATTGTTGAAAAAATAGCAGTTCATCTAATGAAATTGTACAAAGGGAAGATGCACAGTCCAAGGAAGAAAAGCAATCAAGGATTAATACTGACCACTGTAGGTTTTTTGTTGGGTTCAAAACTCATAAGTAAGGCACAGCGGAAGTTTAAAATTTTTGTTTCTTACTTACCCCAACAACTTTTGTGGTATGGTTATACAACAATCAAACATGTAACATAAAACATAATACTTACAGGTTATAGTATCTGGAATCTTTATCTACTATAGGGTTGACACGCGGTTGTCCTTTCGACTGCAAGCTCCAAGTTTCAATGTACTTCTCTTTCGGAAAACTAGGAAATCCGGCAGAGGTTCGAGAGAGTTTTGATTCTAAGTCTCTAAGGCTTAAAATGATAATCTGAAAATTGGTGTATGAATAATGAAGAGAATGCCACTAGTTATATGTGAAAATTAGGTCAAATCGGATTAGGGTTTGACCTTGGGCCTGACCCAAAAATCGAGTCAGAGGCGCCGCGGCCCTAGGGTATGGGCGCCGCGGCGCTCGACATGTTCCTGCACTGTCTCGATTTATTTTCTGCGCATTTTTAATTAAATCCAAAATCCAATTTTGACTTAATTAAAATAATTATTATTCATTTAAATATCTCGATTCTAAATCGAACATTTAATTACTCTCTCAATACATCCTTAGATCGAAAGGACAATCGACATAGTGCGACCCTACAAGCCTTTACATATCGACATTAATCAAATTAAGGTCTACGTGGAACTGCTAGACGGCGCCGCAAGACGAACTCAATATGTGAAGTACGTTTACACGAATCCAGTAAACTTAACCTTTATGTGGTAAGATAAAATCCTTTCATTCATGACACACCCGATCAAGCTTAGGATTTGTCAAGTGTCTATCCAAATGGCTTAATCATTGTATCTCATCTATATTAGTTGACAACTAGACTATATTCTAAATATGTCTATTGCGTTGGCCAACGACTTAGTCAACCTAATATCACTGAGAATCTGAGTGTTCTCTCGAATATACATTCGAGGAATGAATCCTAATCTTGGCTCAATTACCACCTTTAATACACATCGTAATGTACCCAATACAAGCCGTATCTCAACCTATAAGGCATTTGAGCTTATGACAGGATCAAAGTACATTACTTTGTAGACAAGGTGCGTATTGACCTCAAGTCTAAGGACTTCTATCTCCCACACGCTGATAATACTTTTAGACAAGTATAACAAACATTATATCAGCAGGGTATACCAATACTTCCAAAGTATCCATGTGTCCATTACGAGTAGCCATTACTCGTAGCAGGTGAGACATACTACATCCTCTAAGGATGTGATGCAGACCACATGTCGACTTGTCACATATCATCGATATCCCATTCTCGATGATCATTAGCCGAGGCTATTTTAAGAGTTACGCTCTATCATCAATATCTCACTCTATTATTGACAACGTAAGCTCAAGGGATGCACATTAATGAATAATTACAAACAATCAAATAATAATTCAATAATCGCAAATGTCATAAATATTAACCTTATTAATAATACGAATGTGTTCAAGTACATTTGTCCCTAATAATGATTGTCTCTAGGACATACATACTTTCAATACCATGAAGGATCTAAAAGAAGATATTCCAATGCAGAGGACTGGAGAGGGAAGTACTATAGAATAGGTTGAATTTTCATTGGGAAGGTGTTGGGGAATAATAAGGTGACTGCAACTGAGGATTCTTTTAGCCATGTGTCTCAAACACCCTCTGGGAAGGTGTTATGGGGAGATAAGGAAGCTGATGATTCTCCTAAAAAACATAAAGGAGGTAAGAAGGCTAAGAGCACAAATTCAGCCCCACCTAAGAGGATACTGTTGGTATTTCTAAGGTACTTTATAGAGCAGTACGGGAAGTAATAACTATTACAAATGTTCGAAAGGATAAATAAATGGTCAATCTTCAAAACTGCCGCATGTGTGTTGTGTCTTGAATCTTGATCACCTTGCAAAGCCAATGCTGAGAACTGCCGCAAGTTTGTTGTGTCTTGAATGTTGATATCCTGAAATCAAGAAACAACTAAATCTGGATGGTTATAACGTTGTGTGTTGAGTCGAGGATAGCCCTCTATCCTTAAGACAAGATTGCCCCGTATATATGCTTTTACGTTAGCGGGCAATAGTCTCCCAAGATAAAACAACACTTTAATCTCAACACTACAAAGCCAATAGGTTGAGCCTGTCGAAGAAAACAAATATGACTTGACTTGCTGAAGATATGGAATAGGAAGGAAGAGTTTCTCTTTATTCTTCTCTTTTGTCTCTGTGTATATAGTGCGTCTCTGTAGTGTATATCTTGTGTATATGAGGGTGTTTACTCACTGTTTTTCCACACAGTTTTACTCACTGTTTTGTGGTATTTTCGTGACTGTTTTTATGCTGTTTTTCAGTCAGTTTTGTGAGTCTTTTTCGTCTGTTTTCTGGCCTGTTTCTTTCTATTTTTTCGTCTGTTTTCTGATCTGTTTCTTACTGTATTTTCATCTATTTTCTGCCCCTGAATTGAGCCAAAGAAGGCTCAATATATAGCAAGGAGAAGGGGCTGTCTAACTGCCAAAACATGGTTGTTAATGGCCATTAGGAGGGCATTAAAACAACCAAGTAATGGCTGTTAATGGCCATTGAAAGGCTGCCCAACTGCCCAAGTAATGGGCTGTTAATGGAGGAGTTAATCAGCCAAGTAATGGCTGATTAATGCCTCAAAAAACAGTCACAACGGTAGGCTTTCTGCCTTCCGTCACCTTCCCAGAAACTTTGGGGACCAAACTGTAAATTTTGAAACTTCAGGGACCAAACTGTACATATGAAAGAATTCTGGTCCAAACTGTACATCTGGCAGAGTTCTCTGGTCCAAAAAGATAATATCCCGAGTCCCGGGGCCGGAGGGGCGGGCGGCGGCGCGCGTGTGGGCTTAGCCTTGAACCCAAGCACGTCTAGGTCTTCCCTCCTTTAAACACATGGGATACCCCTTGGGGATCCAAACCCTTTGCCACATTAGAGACTTATATAGAGAGCAATTCTTCCTATTCCCACCGATGTGGTAGCTTTGTCCCACACCACATTTCCATGCCTCAAACACCTTACTTCGTAGATCAATATCTCTTTCATTTCTCAACGAAATTTGACGATTCTTGGCCCTACGGTCATCTACTCACTTCGTAGATCATGCATGTGCGAAGAGACAAGGTCTCCAACATGCGGAACACTAGTGTTTAATTCATCAAAGATGGGTGGACGCATCTCCCCGCCAAAGGCAAATCTCCAACAGATACTACCAAAGAGGTCTGCTACCTTAATCAAGTTATGATTACAGCAATAATATGGAATATAAGGTCTGTTAAATCAAAGTAGGCTTTTCAGAGGTTAATAAACTTGAAAAGGCAATATAATAACTTCATTGTGGCCTTGATGGAGCCTTTTCAACATAGCAGACACTTAGAAAGATATAAAAGGAGATTAAGAATGGAAACAACTTTATCAAATGTTAACGGAAAAATTTGAATCTTTATTGAAGCAGCAGTTCAGCGGGAAATATTATTGGACATTAATCAACAAATCACTATAAAAATTAAACATCTTGCAAATGATTTGGAGATGGTTGCTACATTTGTGTATGCAAAGTGTAATGCAGTGGAGATGTTGGAGCTTTGGGATAATATCTACTATTTTGCTAGTGACATGAGATTACCTTAGTTGGTTGGGGGTGATTTCAATGTCATTCTCTCAGAAGAAGAAAAGATAGGTAGGTTGCCAGTTGAATCATCAGAGTGTGAAGATGTTACTTTTTGTATCAATTCCATTGAATTATTTGACTTGGATTTCAAAGGGAGTCCTTACACTTGGTAGAATGAAAGGGCAACAGGTGATTGTATCCTTAAGAGACTAGATAGAATTCTAGTTAATTCTCCTTTTCAAAATTCATTTCCTCGCATAGAAGTAGAGCATCTCACTAAATCAGGATCAGATCACTCTTCAATGGTGTTGTTTTGTGGTGAGGAAGCTGTCCCAGTTTCCAAACCTTTTAGGTTTTTAAATTTCTGGACTAAGCATGATGGGTTTCAGGAGGTGGTTAAGAATAATTGGAAGTCTGATTTTATGGGGAGTTCTTTTCTTATTTTCAAGCAGAAGATGAAAAGACTTAAACTGGCTCTTTCTAAATAGAGCAAAGATATATATGGGGATATTTTTAAGGAGCTGGCTGTCAGAGAAGAAATGATGAAGATCAAAGAAGATTTATTTGAAGAAAATCCTACTCTCATTAATAGGACTGTTCTTCAAAAAACTCAAGCTGAAGTAAAAAAATATTTGTACTTGGAAGAACAATACTAGAGGCAAAAAGCAGGATTAGAATGGTATACTGAAGGTGATAGAAATACTGATTTCTTTCACAACTATGTTAATGGAAAGAGGCAAAATCTGAAGCTTTGTAGAATACAAGATGGGAATGGCAATTGGTTGGATTCTAAGAAGTTAATCTCTAATGAAACTATCAGGTTTTATCAGTATCAATTTTTACAGAAAGGAGATCAGAATAATTTTGACATACTGCATCATTTGCCTTCCCTGGTAACCTCATATCAGAATAGAGAGCTATGCAAGCATCCATCTACAGAGGAGGTGAAACAGGCTATTTTTAGCTTAAGTGGTTGCAGTGCAAGGGATCCAGATGGTATTAGAGGGCTGTTTTATCAAAGTTGTTGGGATACTGTTGGAAGTGATGTTCATGATATGGTATTAATACCAAAAGAAGGCAAAAGTGAAGTCATTTGCAGATATGAGGCCCATAAGCTTGTCAAACTTCATCAACAAGGTCATTTCCAGGGTTATGCATGATAAACTTGAAGAACTTTAACCAGATTTGATTTCATCCAATCAGTCAGAATTTGTTAAAGGTAGAAGTATTTTTGAGAATATACTTTTGACTTAAGAAATTGTGATTGACATCAGAATTAGAGGTAAACCTGCCAATGTTGTGTTAAAATTGGACATGACAAAAGCTTATGATAGAGTTTCTTGAAAGTTTTTCAAACAGGTATTATTAAAGATGGGCTTTACTGAGAATTATACCAACATAATATGGAGACTGTTATCAAACAACTTGTATTCTATTTCGGTAAATGGGCAGGCTGCTGGATTTTTCTAATCTAGTAGGGGAGTAAAGCAGGGTGACCCCTTATCACCTGACTTATTC
This sequence comes from Anisodus acutangulus, assembly GCA_029783415.1. Classification (NCBI taxonomy): domain Eukaryota; kingdom Viridiplantae; phylum Streptophyta; class Magnoliopsida; order Solanales; family Solanaceae; genus Anisodus; species Anisodus acutangulus. Next base: position 45,372,736 of record CM056504.1, read on the forward strand.
ATCTTGACAGCAGAGGTGCTTTCTAGAGCTTTAAATGCTCTATTTTATGACAACAAGTTCATAGGATATGAGATGCCAAAATGGACGGCTCCATTGAATCACTTGGCTTATGCAGATGACACAATCATTTTTGCATCTGCTGAGCCAAGATCTTTACAGAGGATTATGGAGATTCTGAAGAACTATGAAGAAGCCTCAAGACAGTTGATTAATAAGGAGAAAGGTTCCTATTATATGCATGACAAAGTCTATTCTAGTCTACTGCTATCAGTGAGGGATATCACTAACTTTTCACAGGGACAATTTACATTCAAATATTTAGGTTGTCCTATGTTTTATGCTAGGAGGAGGAAGATTTTCTATGCAGACTTAATCAAGAATGTGAAAGCTAAATTGCATTCTTGGAAAGGTAAATTACTATCCTATGGTGGTAAGGCATTTCTCATTAAAAATGTCATACAAAATATGCCTGTTTACATGCTATCAGTGGTAGCACCTCCTAAATACATCCAGGTGGAACTTCATAAGTTATTTGCTAGATTTTTATGGAGTAATAAGGAAGAAGAAAGAAGCAGATATTGGGCATTTCTTATATGATGTCTATAAAGCTTTATTTGCTAAATTATGGTGGAGATTCAAAACTTCTAGTACTTTATGGTTGAATTACATGTGAAATAAATATTGTAAAAAGTTTATTCCTACTGTTGTGCAATGGAAATCTAGAACTCAAGTTTGGAAGAGAATGTTGGAAGTTAGAGAGATGGTAGAACAGGAGACTTGGTGGCAATTAAAGGGTGGAACAACAAATATATGGCATGAAAATTGGTCAAGACTGGGAATCTTATACTACACTATACCTGATGATTTTCCTATAAATGAATCTTTTGAAGAAGTTTCTGAGTTAACAATGGATGGACAATGGAATGATCAGCTTTTGCATCAGATTTTCCCAGATGATATTACAGAATATATAAAATCAGAAGTTTCTTTTGATGAGTTAGAAGGAAATTGGGACAAATCTTGGTGGATGGCTAGCAATAATGATAAATTTACTGTAAGTAGTGCTTGGGATATCATTAGACGGAAGGCTCTTAAACAAGCAGATTACAGTCATGTGTGGGGTAAGGGTCCTTTTAAGATTTCATTCTTTTTGTGGAGGTTATGGGAACTTAAGATTCCTACAGATGATCTACTGGGAACTTGGGAATTTCTATTGTATCAAGGTGCTAGTGTTGTACAGATTATCAGGTAGAAACTTTTCAACATGTGTTTCTGACTAGCTCATTTGCAACAAGAGTCTGGAGAGTTTTTTTTAAAAGCAACAGGATTACATGTAAACTTGATACAAGTACATCAAGTGATTAAGGATTGGTGGGATGCTAATGTTTGTTCTATGCTTAAACCTATCTATCGGGCAGTCCCAACTATGATTATATAGGAGCAATGGAAAAAGAGAAATTCTCAGAGGCATGGGGGTCATATAAGTTTTAATAAAGTAGTGCATGAGATAAACAATAACTTCTATTATTTGGCAAAGGTGAAGTATCCAAGACTTCATTTGCCTTATTTATGGCCTGAATTGATTAAATTTATGGATGATGAGCATTCCCCTGCTGTAAGAGTTCAGGCTGTGTTATGGCAAAAACCATTAGAAAAATGGTACAAATGCAATACAGATGGGGCAGCTAAAGAAAATCATGGGGCTAGTTCTATTGGATTTTGTGTGAGGAATGACCTAGGTGATCTAGTGTTTGCTAAGGCTAAAGTTCTTATGGATTGTACTAATATAGTGGTTGAAGCTAAATCAATGCTACAAAGAATTGATTACTGTGTGGATAAGGGGATGCTTCATGTGATCATGGAGGCTGATTCTTTAAGGGATACTGGGATCCTCCTTGGTCTATAATAGTGAAGGTTGAGAATATCAGGAGGAGGAAGAGTGCTAATCATGTGGTGATTCAGCATACTTTAAGAGAGGAGAATACCTTAGCTTTTGATTTTGCAGGAGAAGTATCTTTTAACTCATTCTATTAGTTGCCCTCTGCAGAGCTCTTATTCCTAATCTAAGTAATAGGATCATTCAAGGACATGATCCAGGTTGAATAAGTAGTTTGCTGTTTATTGATAGAGATCCCATATGTGGTATTAGCTGTTGGAAATTTGCCTTTGGTGGGGAGGTGCGTCCACCCATATTTAATGAATTAAACACTTGTGTTCCGCATGTTAGAGGCTTTGTCTCTTCACACGTGCATAATCTACTAAGTGAGTAGATGACCGTAGGGCCAAGAATCGTCAAATTTCGTTGAGAAATGAAAGAGATATTGGTCCACGAAGTAAGGTGTTTGAGGCATGGAAATATGGTGTGGGACAAATCTACCACATCGGTGGGAAAAGGAAGAATTGCTCTCTTTATAAGTCTCATAATTGGTCAATGGTTTGGGACCCCAAGGGGTAACCCATGTGTTTAAAGGAGGGAGGACCTAGATGTGCTTGGGTTCAAGGCTAAGCCCACATGCGCGCCGCCGCCCGCCCGCCCGTCCGGGGCTCGGGTCGTGGGTCGTGGGACTTTATGATATTATCTATTTGGACCCTCAAATTGCTTAATATTTACAGTTTGGTCCCTAGAGTTTCTGGAAAGTTGAATTTGGGAACGACGGAAGGCAAAAAGTTTCTGCCTACTGTTGGAGTTGATTTTTGGGACGTTAGTGTGCATTAACCAGCCATTACTTGGCTGATTAACTCCTCCTTAATCAGCCCTCCTTCAATGACCATAAACAGCCTCACTAATGGCCATAGACCTGCCATTAACAACCCTCACTAATGACTATTAACAACCTTGTTTTGGCAGTTGAGGAGTCCCTCCTTCATGCTATATATTGATGCCTTTTTGGCTCAATAACGTGACACACATACACAAAATATACACAACAGAGACACACTATATACACAGAGACAAAACAGAAGAGAAAGTCAGTCCAAAAACGTTGGACTAAAACAGAAACTCTTCCTTCCTTTTTCATTTCCTTAGCAAGACGTTTCGTGTTTGTTTTCTTCGTCAGACTCAACCTATTTGCTTTGTAGCGTTGATTACAATGTTGTTTTATCTTGGGAGACTATTGCCCGTTAACGTAAAAGCATATATACGGGGCAATCTTATCTTAAGGACAGAGTGCCATCACTCGACTCAGCACACAGTTGTAACAATCCAGATTTAGTGTTTCTTGATTTCAAGTTATCAAGATTCAAGACTCAATAAGCTTGCGGCAGTTCTGAACATTGGCCTATTTGTTTATCCTTTTAAACACTTGTAATATTTATTTACTTCTCGTACTGCTTTACAATATCCAACATTAGCTTAGCTCAACCTATTGGAAATCTAACAATAAATGGCAATACTTCACAGTTAATCACCATTGACTTAACAACAGGAAGAATCCAATTACTATGATCAATTAGTTACTTGGATATACTATCAAGATGGGGTGCTTCTAAATGATATTAACCATGAGGAGATGAAGAAAATCACTACAATAGCAGTATATTTACAGCTAACTGCGATCATTCAATCTCAGAATAGCATTGAGATGAAGAAAGATCTACTTACTCATTCCTATTTAATGCATATACACCAAGGCAATTAGATTATATAATTTCCTAACATATCATACATCATTTGATATATTTACTATCATATTCATAGATAGTTCCACCAAAAAATTGCACTATTCTCTAATGAGTTAATTGAGTGAACTTTTGATGATTTTAAATCCATTTTTTGTGGACAATCATACTATCTATTTAACTTTAGGATATTTAAAACTGAAATGATGGATGCATATTGAAGTTGAGGTAGCTTTATTATGATAACTTTTGTGAATGATAGTGTTTATGTCCACCCCATTCTTTATAATTAATTCTTGTCAACTTTATTTCCTAATGCACGTCTTCTTTACAAAAAGGGAAAAAAGATAACGTAAGATTTATTAATATACCAATAATTGTTTGAACCACGGCTCAATACAATTAGTATACTATATGCAATCAGCAATAAAGTTGAGAGGCCGATTTAATTGACGAAAAGGAAGAACAATAACAAAAAATAGGGAGGAAAATTTGTCTGTTTTAATTTAATTTAAATAAATTATTTAATGTGTTGTTTAGCCGTGGCGAATATAGTGTATCCATTATATATTCATTGTAACTCAATAATTTCGACTTACACCATATATATATATATATATATATATATATATATATATATATATATATATATATATATATATATATATACTAAATAAGTACAAATAATAGTATATTTTGTTTCAAATTCTAGATCTGCATATATATCGTTCAATCCTAACTAATTGAGCAGTAAATTCCTTAATCCATTTGAGTACATGTTATACACTTGTAACATTTTCTGATTAAAAGAGATTTACAATTAAAAGTTTGAGTCCAAAGAAAAATGTGTATACCATCAAAATTTATATTTAAGTGGTACTGGTGAAAGTCTCCTATGTAATAGGTGTGAGTTCAACTCTTAGAATTTCCAATTCTTACTGTCTTCATCCCTCTTTCCCAGTGCAGGGATATGGCCAGTTTTGTTTAAAGGGAGTCAATTGACACCTCCTTATCGGAAAAATTATAGTATATATAAATATATATATCATTTTCAGATTCACATCGTGAAATTTCATTGGATATGTTGTTGTTATATATATATATATATAAGTCAAATATTTTTAATATATATATATATATATATATATATATATATATATTATATGTTGAACTTTCTTGACTTATCGAAATTCTGAGTCCAACACTCAGAGGCGAACTTACTCCTAGAGTACGGGTGTTACGTGCACCCGGTAACCTCAAAAATATGTGTATATATATTTTAAATTGAGGTATATATTTTGATTGGCACCCTCATTCACAAAGGTCGAGTACTGGTTGATATAGGGTGCACAAATGATCCTTTAGTGCGCAGATTTGGGTTTGATTTCCACTCTAGCATTCATATAAAAAAAATTCAATATTTTTATAGTACAGACCAGTAATGCCCCGCTATTCTCAAATTCTGAGTCCGCTTCTGCCACTACTAATCCAATATTATAAAAAAATACTACAAGTAAAAAAGAAGGGTCATGAGAAGAGAGGTGAGTGGTAAGTTAAAGGCAAATTAGAAAATATGATAAGAAAGGTGGAATTCCAAAGACAATTTAAAGGCGGTGGGAGCAGAGTGAGACTCCAACTAGAGAAAATTGTCTAGCAAAAGAAAGAATGTGAAAGATAAGTAATAGAAAGGTGGAGAACAGGTAGCACGTATTGCATGCCTCATTTGCCTTTTTTTTTTCTCTCTCCCATGATATTTTTCATTCACAAAAAGAAAAGGAACATAACGCTTTGCGTAAATGTTTTGTCTCCTTTCGCTTTCTTTCGACGGCGAAGTCATGATTTAAATTTTAAAACTCATAGTTCGTTTAGTTAATGAATTCATAATTAAATACAATAACAATAACATATTCAGAGTAATTTCATAAGTGGGGTTGAAAACAGAGGCGGAGCCAAGATTTGACGTTTATGAGTTCGAAATTTTAATTTTTTAAAGTTAGTGAATTCTAAATTAATAATTTGTAACATTCAATGAATTTTTTAAATATAAATATAAGATTTGGACCAAAGCTATTGGGTTCGGCCGAACCTGCACCGGCACCAGATGAGCTAGCTCCGCCAGGGGCGTATGTAGAATTCAATTGAACCCCTAACTTTCGACATGGAGTATAATTTTATGTGTAAAAATTTATTAAATTTGAAATAAATAGTAGACATGATTCCATAACTTTTAAAATATAAACAGGATCAAGGCTAAGAATCATAAAAGATTGAACTTCTAAAGTTTAAATCCTGAATCCGTTTCTGAGCTCCGCCCCTAGTTGGAATGGCCAGTAGGATGTACGCAAACCTTACACCTATCTTTTTGAGGCATAGATATTATTTCCGATAGATCCTCAGCTCAAAAAGAGAATTCGACAAAAAACACAACTTTATCAAACTATATATATACATAATTCATGATTTTCTAATACAAATATAAGGTCTCGCAAAAGTTAGAAGACTTATTAGCACTCCGCCACATGCTCATAGTTACCCATGGACCTAATATAATACTACTCGCAGCCCTTTCCTACGTAGCTAGTCACTCTCCTCCCCCCTCCTCTCCCCCTTCCCCCACGATCCTCTCAAAATGGTGTCTTTGTCGGTGTACCCATTCGGTATCTCAAACTTACTAATATAATAATAATATATTTAATGTAATTCTAAGTGAGATTAATGTATAAGTAATCAAATAAATTAGAATAAGTAATGCACTGGCTATTGATTTTTTTTATTACTAGAATTTGAACTAGCTAGAGACCCAGAAAATTAGCACAATTTCATGTTTAATTAGATTCACTTTTAATTGAGCTGAGAAAATGTGAAATAGGTGCGGGGTAAATATGTATTTGCACTGAGTACTTACATGAAATATGTAATTTTATTATAGTTAAATAATTTAATGAGACGAGAATGCATTTGGTTTAATATTTACTTGAAATAGGGGGTGAGAATCGGCTATTTCATTATCATCCACTTTGACAAATTGACACAGTATTCAAATGTAAAAATATCTTTGATAAAATCTAGAATATCCTCCTCAGATAAATTTATATTGATTTCCTTCTCACAATCAACTCTACTTTGATAAGGGTAATTTTTACTTTCTAGTTCCATTTCTCAAAATGTTCAAACAGCCATACATTATATTATTCTCAAAGTAACCACATATGAATGCACTTCATAAAGTTATCTATTATATTCTACTTCAAGTATTTATACGGTTTATCTCTTCATTTTTTATGACTTTTTTGACTAAACTTTACAATCAAACAAAAAAATCCAAAAATCCTAAGTGGTACATGTATGAATCCACTTACCAATTTATCTATTTATTGCATTTTTATATGTGATTCCTTAAAGAGAAGCAACTATATATTTCTAAAGCAAAATGAGTCATGCCTTGACGTATTTGACACTACTACTAAGATTAGTCTTTTTCAATTTGGTGTGACAAACTGAATTTTATGTAATTGCAAGCAGAATTATTGTAAAGATATGTATTATATTTCCTCTTTAAGAAGCTCTCACTGATTAATTTTATAATATCATGTTTCTAGAACAACAATATAAGTCCCTGTTTGTCCATAGATGTGGTTTCAAAATTTAAAATGATATTTCAAGATTATTTCGAGTAATTAAAGTATGTCAAACTGACAATAATTTCAGCTTCAAATTTAAAATATGAAATTTGCAGTTTTTCAAGTTAATTTTAGTATTAAACTTCGATTGTGTTTTGATACTCAAACTATAATATTAACATGTTTTCAATTTAACATCAAATATCAACAAATTCATGTCCGAACACGCCTAACACTCTGGTGGACGTGATGAAAAAACAAATATTATAACTTGGAAAAATGTAAAATGGCTTTTCCTTTTGTATTTTTTGCTTTTCAACATGCAGATGAGGTTATATATATATATATATGTAGACATTTCTGTTGGATGTATTCTCTTTCACTCAAAAGAAAAAGCATGCAAAGAAGCAACACATAAAAACAAAAAGTGACGAGAGAAACAGAAAATAATACACATGAATAGAAGCATGTTCCTCTAATTTTATTACGAAGTGGAACTCTACTTTTTATTTTTATTTTTTGGACACTCCTTTTTTTCTTTAATTTCGTACATAGCACCCAAAATAGTCTATGTTCATTTTATTGCTGACCTATACATATAGTGCAATAGAGAAAGTAACTCATTCTACTTCAACAAGAGAAAAATACGAACATAAAAACTCACTCTATTAGAAAAACGAGAGAAAAAATGGAATGGAGGAGGTGTTATTTGGATGTAATATTGGTCCCATTAGGGTTTATGATATGCATGGGATATCATATTTGGTTATGGCATAAGGTTAGAACTCAACCTCTTAGTACTATTATTGGAACCAATTCTAATGGAAGGCGTTTGTGGGTTTCAGCCATCATGAAGGTAATTAATTAACTTCTACTTCTTTGAGCTAAAGCATATCGGAAAATCACTAATTTTCTATGCACATCCTGTCGGAATTTGACTCGTTAGTAAGAAATGTTCAATGAGAAATCCGTTAGAAACATTACCGACAAGCCAAATTCTGACGGATTTCATCGGAAATTAGTAATTTTCTGATAGCCTATATTATATCCAGTGAGTAATAAAGATATCATGCTTGAATTTAACTGCGGTTTGCGTTGGTGGAGGAGCTGGATTGTGAATTCACCATGCATAAGTTTAATCTTCCTCGTTTGTCCATCCACTCATATAGTGCATTCAATTATGATATATTCAACTTTTTTTCTAAGTAGATTTATCTGTTATATGAGTGAGGTTCAAAAGTTCTTTTTTCTTACTTTAGCTTCGTAAAATGGGTTGTTTTGATGAGTGTAATAATTTAACTTTTTCCCCTCCGAAGTTAATAGAGGAGTATAGAAAATTAATAGTGGCTATTTTCTCATTTAGCATTCGATCTTTTGATGAGAATGCACTTTGTAGGCAGTGTTTTCTAAAATGTATATGTTCCTTCAAAGTAGTTTTTATTTACTTTTCAAAAAATTGAAGCTTCAAAACTATGGCACATCATCATCGATAACCTTCTCGAGTAGGGACGAAAGTAGAAGCCACAATACGGCAGAACTTAAAAGCTCTTTTCAAATAGCACGTGTATTTGTGATATGAAATTCATAAAATATGTATACATATTAATCTGGAATGCACTTATTAGCACTTAACAATGTCGTTTTAAAATTCAGAACCAACAAAAATATAAATCTTAACTCCGCATATGTTCTCGAGTGAGATTGATAGAATTAAAGACAAGGAAAGAGAAGTGAGATTGATAGAATTAAAGACAAGGAAAGAGATAGAGATTGGGGTAGGGGGGGAGTTAAACGCCACGAACTCCCACTAAAATTTCTTAAACTTCCTGAAGTATACTTTGTCTAAGTGTAGTAACTAGCTTGAGTCAAGTCACACCCTTGAAAAGTTGAACCTATATTATATAGAGTCTATCAAGGGAATATAGAGTCAGGTCAGGTATCGCACCTGTCATTTTCATATGGTAGTCTTTTTTAGTTGAGATCAACTCAGTTCGCATCTGACGTTCCCAAATGATAGTCTTCTGTCTCAGCTGACACGACCTCTTTCATACCTTGTAAATTACATTCATCGCGGTTTTAGAGTTTTATTCAAAATGCATAAAAACAAGAAAAGAAAATCACCAAACTACATCTCAATATCCATTTCAAGTAATTCAATTCCTTTTGTCCTTTTGTCCTTTTGGAGGATGGGGTTTTGTTAGGGTTGTTACAAGTTACAAAATGATAGAAGCACTTTCCGTGTGTAGCTAATTTTGTAACGGATGAATGAAGTAAGAAAATAGTGAGAAGCAAGTAACAATCACTTGAAATGTGCAAAGTTGTCTTATAATTAGTAATTTTAAGTTAAACAAAAACGTCTTTACATAATTACATTAAAGGTGTTTGTCTTCTTACTAATTAAGCTTGCCTGTTTGTGTTTTCTTTTATAAAAAGGGGCAAGAGGTGAAAATATATCCTTCAACTTTACGATTTAGAGCAGATATATCTTCGTTATAAAAGTGATGGATATATACTCCTACCGTTACAAAATGCTGCAAATATAATCTTTTCACTGATGGATTTTTTTAAAATCATTAATTTTATTTTTTAAATAAAATATCGCGGGGTGTTTAAAAAGTCTACCCATTTTTTTATTACACATATTTCTCTAAAACTACATGGTAATTTTTTTTCTGGTGAATGGGGTTTGATTTGTTTATTAAAATATCTTAGTGGATTTAAAAAAATAAGTACCCATTTTTTAAAACGAACCAGACCCGACCCACCAGAAAAAAATTACCATGTGGCGTTAGAGAAATATGTCTACTAAAAAAATGGGTAGATTTTTTTTAAAAATTCCCGTGACATTTTTTTAATTCAAAAATAAGATAAATGATTTAAAAAAAAATCCGTGAGCAAAAAAAGTATATTTGCACCATTTATAACGGCAGGGGTCTATATCCACCACTTTTATAATGGAGGTTATATATTCTCTAAATCGCAAAGTTAAGGGGTATATTTGCACCTTTGCCCTATAAAAAAAGATGAGTAACGTATAACTTTTAGCTTTAGATTGGCTTAATAATTACAATTAGTACAATTTTCCCGATAAACTGTTAATTAGCTGCTATAGATTAAATGTTAAACAAAGTATCAACCAAATAGAAATTAAACCAGGAAAAAGAACAAATGATAAAAGGCAATAGACCTCCATTATCAAGCTGTGATGTCCAACTCAACTTCACTATATCTATAAATTCAGGGTAATTTTCTTTACTTCCACTCATTAACCAAAGGATTCAAATTTCCATATATCTTTTTGACATTATGCATTCCACTTGTTGTTAGTAATTTTTACCATTCAAACCTTCTAAAAAATCCATCATTTTTTTCCTTACCGACTTGCACTATATCAAATTATTCTTTTCTGAAAAAAAAAATAGAGTTGAATACATTGACATGCAAAGAATTTTTCACTATCAATACAATTCAACATGTTATAGGCTTATAGTAGGTTATCACCATTTACTAGGAGTATAAGTTATCGATAATTAAATAAAGTTATTAGCAATTAATTTCTCCATCCGTATATACGTGACACTTACTATCTCTGAGAATCGAAGAGATTTTCTTTGATTAGCTACTGTAATTTATGCATGTAGTTTCCAATTAAGTACTCCTTCCGTTTCATAATAAGTGTTATTTTTAGTTTATGCACGCCCCTTAATAAATTATTCACTCCTAAAAAATTATGAGTATTTTTACTAACTTACTCCTAATTAACGCCTCAAAAAGAAAAACTAATTAATGATTCTTGATTATGTAAATAGGGTAATTTTAGAAGAATAAGGTCAATTTCTTTTTGAAATCCTAAAGTACCACTTATTTTGAAAACAAAATGAAAAGTCTAAAATAACAGTTATTATAAAAAGGAGGAAATATGTATATGAAAATTCAATGACCCTCGTACTTAGAATCACACCTTCATAAAGTGGAATGGAGCTAGAAAGTATCTTTTAAGTCATATATATACTAGTACGAAAATCGGAAATCCCTTGAAAAAATTTCTCACCTAAACATTTCCAACAGCCTTTCCGACGAAAATCTTGGATTTTCGACTAAAAAGTCCGCCGAACTTTCATTTTTTCCAGTAGTGATACATTTCTTACATTGTCAGTGCATATAACTTAACCTCTTATATCTTTGTCCTTTTCAATTTTGCAGGACAATGAAAAGAAAAATATCTTAGCAGTCCAAACACTGAGAAACACAATCATGGGAGCAACCTTAATGGCCACCACATCAATCCTTCTTTGTTCTGGCCTTGCAGCTGTAATAAGCAGCACTTATAGTGTCAAAAAACCATTGAATGATGCAATTTATGGGGCACATGGTGAATTCATGGTGGCACTAAAATATGTGACACTTTTACTGATTTTCCTATTCTCATTCCTTTGTCACACACTATCAATTAGATTCATAAACCAAGTGAATTTCCTCATCAATTGCCCACAAGACAATTTGGGAATAGTGAGTCCTGAATACGTCTCAGAGTTATTAGAAAAGGGATTTGCTTTGAACACTGTGGGCAATAGGTTGTTCTATGTAGCTTTGCCTCTATTGCTTTGGGTTTTTGGGCCTGTCTTAGTCTTCTTGTGTTTTGTTACTATGGTCCCTATGTTTTATAATCTTGATTTTGTGTGTTCTCAAGCAGAGGGTAAAATGGACTCTTGTGAGAATGGACATAGTGGTACTGAATTTGTTTCTGTGTAAGACAAGTGAGACTATATGTATTATCAATATGAATGTTGTAATTGATGTATACTTGAACTTTATCCAATCTATAAAAGTTATTAATTTAAGTTACTATCTTTAGGCCCTGCTTATTTTTATGAAGATTAAAGACATTTGAAGTTAAATATATATTTGAATATTAAGATGTGAATACTAAATAGTTATGACAGGTTGTTCTCTCAATATACAATATCTGAATGTATAAAACTTGTCTTTATTTAAGAATTAATAAAATTAATTTAATACTTCATCACAATAATAGTTTTTAAATAAATTATATAGTGTTCGGTAGGCGATGGCTAACGGTGGTGGTTGTGGACGCCGATCGACTGTGATGGTTGGTATTGGTGTTGGCTGATGGTGGTTGACAGTAATTGTTAACCGTGGTGGTTGATGGTGACAAGAGGTGATGACGACGGATAATTGTGGTGAATGATAGTGATAGTTAATGATGTGGTGATGATTGATAACGGTGTTTGACAATATATAGTAGTTGATGATGGTGTTGATGAGTCCAAAATATGTCTCATAGTTATTAGAAAAGGAATTTGGTTTCAACACGGTGGGTAATTTTTTTGAGAAATTGACATAAATATTTATCCACAAAATAATAGCCAAGGTGAAGAATTGGGCGACCAGGGGTATCATGGTCATTTCAAGAAAATTCCTGCATTGTTTGATTATACCTTAAGCTCCAAAGTTGATCATAAACTCTCAATGGCGAAAAAACCAATTCTTTTTCTGAATGAAATCGTGCTCTAAGTGATGTCATATCTCCGTGGACCCCGCATGTACCCTCTACAATTTTCTAGAATGCTTTGTGTCAGTATTGCTTAATGTGTAGAGCCTGTTTGGCCTAACTGTTTTGAGGTCAAAATTTTTTTTTTTTAAATATTTATTTTGAATATTTAAAGTGTTTGATCAATTAGTAAAATTATTTTTATGTAAAAATAAAAGTAAGTTTTTTATGGTTGGGTGAAAAATCAGAAGCAGAAGTAGAAAATTATTTTTTTAAGATAAAAATATCTCTGCCATAAATTTATATTTACCAAGTATATCTATCATTATTCCATTAATTTCAAATCAATAATTGTTTGTGTTGACTTTTAATTTGTAGAGTGATTTTGAATTTTGTATTGGTTGTAGTTTTTAGTATATTTATATCATCGTGTTGATATTATATCAATATTTAATATTTATTTTTTATTTATCTATGTATTATATTAATTATAAATTTTAATATGTATTATTAAATTTTAATTAAATAAAAGGAAACATTTAATTGAAGTCTTCCATAATAGATACTTAAAATAATTTCTCTCTGTAAAACAATCTTGATAGTAAACGTTCATGATACTTGTCATTTTTCATAATTTGACACTCAAAAATATTTTTTAAGAAGATTAGTCAAACACAATCTGTTTATTAAAAACCGTCAAAAACACTTTTTAAATGAATTAGCTTAATACAAATTGTTTCTCACGAAAAATACTTTTTTAAAAAGCGCTTTTCAAAATAAGCAATTTTTAGTCGTGAAGCCAAACATGCTCGTTCTATTTTTCTTTAGAGAATTGCACTTTTCTATTCCCTTTTTATGGGGTGAAATTTTCAGTTTTATTTATTTGAATATCCACATAAAAGGAATAATTAATTGTTATTTGCAAATTTAATTACTGCACAAAATAATTATTGTAATAGAATAATAAAAGAATATTATAAATATGTATAAGGTATTCATCTATCCACATTATTTGAAAGCAATTTCAAATTGGAAACTTTCATATGTTTAAAGGTAATTTTAAAAGTAAAATTTGTCCAACCTCAAAAGTTAATAGGTGATGAGTTTTGCTCATGCTATATTATGATACTATAATTTCTACGCTTAATTAATGGGAGAAATTAATTTAAATTTAATATACAATATAAATAAAGAACTTTTATTATCAAGTCACATAAAATTGTCGTCTTTAATAAAAAGTGAACTTTGTAATCTTAAAATATGACAGATTAAACGATACAATAGATAAATGAGACTTGATAATGTAAAATTTCTTTACACTAACAATATATGACAAACTTTTTTAATATGTATTGTTTGTACTCGATTTCCATGACTAATTTTTAGCTATTAATAAATTGTCTTAGAATTTATCTTTTTTGCAATTCTTAGATTGTTTCATTATGAAAATTAACATATGATATATCTATATAAATAAAAATTTCTTATCTCCCTAAAAAAATACATTATTTTATTTACCTTTACTCATAAACTATATTAGGTAAAGAAGACTATACTTTTTTTAATTGAAAATGATTTAATACGTATAATTTATATGGAATAACATCCAAATGCTCACTATTATTTTATCACGAGTTAATGTAATTTTTAAACTAGTGATAAAAAAACATAATTTTACTACATTGAATTACTGTAATTTATATCACGTTAAACTTTGTTAGTGACTTTTAGTTTCTTTATTTGAGATAGTACATTGGCTCATCGTATATGCAAATCACTTTAGAAGCTCTATTTGCTTATCGTACTAAATTGTTCTCTTGATTTTATTGTGTATAAGACATGAAGTAAAGCCGGTTTATAAAGAATACTATAATATAGTTTGCTTTAACTTTCATCAAGTAGGTGATTATTTTCACCGATAAACACTTACAAGACAAATTTGTGTATATTCGAGATTAGTTTACATGTAGGTTGATATGTTTTTTGCTTCGTCCAATTCTATAAATTTGTTAATATAAATGATGACTATGATACTATTGAAATTAATTGTTAAATTTGATATGTGTTTTTTACAATGTTGAAATGAGTATATAATTTAGATAAGTTATAAGTTATTGTTTAATTTTATAGAAATAGAAAAGATAATTTATTGTAAAGCGTGACCCTATTATAATTCTCTATGTTCATAGCTGAAAATATTGATGATCAATTTATTTTTCGAAAATAATAATTGAACACTTACAAATACTATTTAGGATTATAATATTGGGCTCGTAAACGGGCCTTTTCATATCTAGTTTTGTATATAAATATGTAATAGACATAAAACATACAAATTTTATACATAATAATGTATATTTTATAAAACAATACCTTATTTACCTTTTGATCCGAAAGAGAACTACTTAATTACAAAGTCAATGATAAGATATGAGACATTCACTTTCAGAATATTTACAAGGTAAAGATAAAATTAAGTTATATACATTGGTAAATCTAATTTATACTATCACTATTCGTCCCCATGCGATAAGAAAAAGGGGACTTTGCTTCACCTATCGAATGTATTACTTGGCTTTATCCCAAACGAAGGAGGTAAGCATTTGACAGATACATGCGATTATAAAGGCCAACAATTACATAAAGCTAAAAAAAAATTGCAACTATAAGACAAGCCAGAAGCGACTAACTCACATGTATTTTCACTGAAATTGAAGATAGATGAGAAATCCATACTGAAAGTAGCTCGTCAATTTCTAAATAAACATGAGATAAAGTTTCAATAGGATAAAAACTTACCCTCAAGCGATTAACTCACTTGTATTTTCACTGGAATTGGAGATAGATGATGAATCTATACCTTAGTAGCTCGTCGATTTCTAAATAGATATAACATAAAGTTTCAATAGAATAAGAACTTACCCTCAAGTGACTAACTCACTTGTATTTTCACTGGCATTGGACATACATGAGAAATCTATACCATAGTCGCTTAGCAATTTCTAATTAAACATAAGATACAATAGGATAAAAACTTACCGTCAAGCTCTACTCACTTGTATTTTTATTGGAATTGGATATAAATAAGAAATATGTATTGTAGTAGCTTATTCATTTCTAACTAAATATAAGATACAATTTCAACAGAATAAAAACTTACCTCACTGGACGTTAGTGGTTACCTCAAATCAATAAATATAAGATATATATTTTTTATATACAAATTTATCACTTAATTAATATATAATTAGAAGAGAAAAAAAACTGAAAAAAAAACTAAAGATTTAATTTGATTGATCTGCTGATTAAAACCGAGCAGCACCATTTGTTGGACCATTGCAATGTGCAAGATAGAATTGTGGATTTTTTGTAGTTTGAACCGCACATGTTATGTTTATTGAGTCTCTGTTTATTGATAAGATAGAGATAAAATCATGTGCAATGCCATTAATTTTTGTACCTCGTGTCCCTTTTTCCTTGCCAAAGTTGATCTTGATTAATTTTAACAGTGTTTGAGTTAAATTTTGTGCAAATTCAAACAATTTAGTGAATGAATTACTTATTTCATCCGTACAAATACTCCCTCGGGTTCAAAATAAATATTCACTTAGTCTTTAGCATAACTTTAAAAAAAAATGCTAATTTCTAGGAAAAAAACCCAGGTATTTTAACTTGAACTTGTCTTAATTAAAATTTGCGTATTATTTCTATTATGAACTTAACATTTAATAAGAGCAAATCTGAAAAATAAAGTTAATATCTTCTTGATTATGTAAATGAACACTTATTTTGAACTAAAATAAAATAAAAAAAGCTAAATGAACACTTATCATGAATTGGATAGAGTATTAAATAATTATGCTCCTTAAAATTTGAACTATATAAAAAGAAACAGAAAAATGCCTTTAAATAGTCAATAATCGACAATTCAACTTACGTCCATAATAAGCTCGACGATCTGTTCTCCTAAATTTTACAAAGGTGACGATTCTTAATGTCAAGAAAGAGAATCAACTAGACGAGATAAATCATTATTATTCATAGATTGCTTATAAACTCAAATATAGAATCTGTTTCTTTCCCTTCGAAAGAGATTGATCACATACCAATCATAGGAACTAGAACTGGATTACTCATCTTGAACCATTGATTCCTGATGTTGTTACTTCAACTATTTAACAATTAGGCTATCTCAATTCGATATTTTTTAACCTCCTATTTGTCAAGATTCTATATTCAATGAATTTGATACGTTTAACACTAGTCTAATCTAAGTACATTTATGGCTAAGATTTTTAAAATCTACTATTGGGCAACTTGTTTTCAGTTCAAGATTTTCCCTATCAATTTAACTCCCCAATATAACCGCATTAAATTCTGGTCCCAAACGCAGAAAACGAGTTTATTAAATAATTAAACTGACTAAGTTCAATGAATAAAGGCTTTCCTTTTATTTATTTACTCTATTTGTTTGTTTTCCTTTTTTTTTATGTTAAGAAATTCAACTAAACAACGTTTGTGCCTTTGTGGACTCGAAAAAGCATTATTTGTATTGTTCTTCATAACACGCAAACATGTCATTAACACACACGCATACATACATACATTACACATATGTAGGAGTACAAATTTTTTGACCAACTCAAATGGCAAAGATTGAAATATAAAATAAAATAAAATATAACAAGAAGTACATAAGAGGAATTAAAATATTATTTTCACGTGCAAAGCATGACTTTTGATCTTGATGAAGTTAGGTGAAATTGAGTTAGGTGAAATTGGATATTGATATACTTCCTCCATCCTATATAATTTGGCCACTTTCCTATTTAAACGTCATTTAAAAAATCATAAATAAATAAAATATTTTTACTATATTATTATTATTTTTCTCTGATTAATTACACTCTAAAGTAGTAAAACTTAATTAATTCTATCTTATTTTTAGAAAATAGCCAAGTAATTTGAGACATATAATTTTAATAATGTGACCAAGTAATATGGGATGGAGGGAGTATGATTTTAACAAAATGATACTCCCTTCATCCCAATTTATGTGATGTAGTTTGACTCGGCACATAGTTTAAGAAATAAAGAAAAACTTTTAAATTTTGTGATCTAAAACAAGTCAAAGATATTTGTGTGGTTATAGATCATCTCGTTAAGCGTAAAAGGTAAAGACCAAAGTTAAATTATTGCAAAATAAGAAAATGTATCATTCTTTTTTAGACAGACTAAAAAAGAAAAGTGTATCACATAAACTGAGACAAAGAGAGTAACAAACATTGGTCTTAAAAGAGCGTATTGCTCAAAGATGGTATAGAATATTTTATTTTTATTTTTAATCGCAAGAAAAAATATATATAATGTGATGTCATTACATCTATAAGTTATACTACTAAATATTTTTAAGGAAATGAAAGTAGAATAACTTGTACGAGTGCAAATATTTTTTTCTTTTCCAATGGTGCTATGGCATCATCATCTACACTTATTTTATTCCATATTTAAAAAAATCAAGAAGAATACTTAAAAGTCAACATGGACTTTTTCCCATTTTTAAAATTTTGGAAACCAATTGAAGATATACTCTCATACCACCCAGGGTTGGGGTTGTTTTTGAACTGATCGGATCACTCCATTCTGATCATAGATCTCGAGTTAGAGTCTTGATTGTGAAAGAAAATTTTGATGGAGAGCGATGTTCAAAGATGGGCCTTACACAACGCAAATATAGATTAGTCGGAACCTCAATACGAGTTGCGTCAAAAATAGAAATGCATAATTTATCGATAGCCCCTTAAGCTTGTCAACATATTTCATTTAGACACTCTAACTACAATATGTTTCAATTGAGTACATGAACACATAATAAATTAAGTAGACCTATTACACACTTCTGACTCAAATTCTGAAAAAGTTTTTCGCCTATTACGTAAATAAGTTAATCAGATAAAATGTGTCAGTTCGTTTGATTATACACATTAGCCAGGGGCAGAGCTTGTAAGTGTTGAGGGGGATCTGAACCCATTCAACGAAAAATTACATTGTATATACAAGGTCAAAAGTAGTATATATATAACCCCATTGATTTGTTCATGTGCTTACTTGTTTGTATTTTTCACTGACATTAGTCTCAATACTTGAGTCGAAAGTGTTTAATAAAATTAATTTATCATACGTTCAATTAAAATATACAATAATTTGAGTATAAATAACATATATTGACAAGTTTAAGAGGTTGTTAATCTATTCTGGAAAAAAGATAATCAATACTTTCATGATATGCTCATAGATTCTCACATATACATATACAAAAGAGATATATACACAACAACAACAACATATTTAGTGAAATCCCACAACGTGGGTATGAAGAGGGTAGAATGTACGCAGATCTTCTACCTTGATAGGTAAATCGGTTGTTTTCGAGAGACCCTCGACTCAAGACAGAGCATAAGCACAAGCAAAGCAACATCAAAAGCAAAAGCAAAAGCAAAGCAAGAGAAACGAACAAACCCGGTCATAAAAAATTTAAAGCAGTATAAAAATGCTAGTATCAAAAGCGAATAAGCTATGATAGCGCATTCAGAAAAAGTAAACAGTAACTAACGCAGATAAATAAGCTAAACAAAGTACACTAAATGACACATAGCAGCAGAAATCAAACTACAGGAGACTATAAAACAATATTGTGCCTATCAGTGTGATAGGCTAAGCGGACCTACAATAATAACACTATAACTATCAGTTTGCAAACGTAAGTAGGACTACGCTCGACTGCCTACTACCCTTCGACCTTAATCAGTATCCCCTACAACCCCTATCTAAAATCATGTCATGAGTAAGTTGCACCTGCGTCATATCCCGTCTAATGACCTCTCTCCAATATTTTTTCGGTCTACCTCTACCCCTGCTAAATCCGTTCATAACAACCTCTCACACCTCCTGAAAAGGGATATATACACATCTATGGTAATTTCTATTGGCCCCTCTATAAATACTTTATTCTCTTCTTCATGAACCACACACAAAGAGAGAGAGATATAGAGAGAGAATTAACCATAAAAAAGAGAAATACCCACATTGCTCTCTCTTTCTCTCTCCAACATTTCATTTGGCTAACAAATGCCTTTGATTGATTTGAACATAAACATTTATTTGTAAGTATATTTAATCGATTCTCATTTTACCCCTTTTTGCTATTTTAGATTATTCTCTTTTCTGGGTGTTCATCATTTTTTAGTAATTTTATGGATCCCTTTATCTGTCAGAAGGTGCATCATCAAGTTGTACATTGAGCTGCAACACCTGTACTTCCTCTTTTTTTGTAACCCTCTTTTGCCAGCATAAAATGATTTGACCTTTTTTGGTACCTTGCAATGTGACAACTAGAAAAAGCACTTGCCTTTTCTTTTTATATACAAATAATCTCGTGGTTTGGGTTTGGAATGATAGAATGTATTGCCTTTTGCGGGGTAGAATCACTGTTTTCGATAGACCTCGGCTAAAAATATACTTAACAACATTGCATGAAATAAGACAACAAAATCTCAAGATATAAAACAAATGGTGCAACATAGTTTTTTCACCATTTTCAGAAATTCATGTGTGAGATTCTTTTTTTGCCTCATTGGAAAAAAATAGGTGGATGATATAGTTGGATAATTGATTTTATATAGGGATCTTTGCAAAAATAACCCTCAAGATTCATTGTTTACTTTTCTTAACCAGTATAGATAGTGTTATAAATGGTTATACACGTATTATACATGAATTATTTGTATGTTATATATCCATAGATAGTTTTTAGTTTAAGCATGGCGTTAGATAGGTGTTGTGGAGGACATAAATTATGGTAGAAGGGTTGTAGGCAGTTGAACTTAATCCTACTTACGCTTACATACTGAGGACATGACCTTAGATAGGGGGTTGTGGAGGACACATATTACGGTAGAAGGTTAGTAGGCAGTTGAGTGTAATCCTACTTATGCTTACATACTGGTAGTTGTAGTGTTATTATTGTAGCCCTACTTAGCCTATCATAATAGTAGGCGCAATATTGTTTTATAGTCCCCTGTCCTTTGAAATTTGCTGTTGTATGTTCTTTCATGTATTTTGTTTATCTTATTTACCTGTATTAGTTACTGCTTCTTCTTCAGAATGCTTTATCATGGCTTATTCGCTTTTGTTACTTTCATTTTCATACCGCTTTAAATTTCTTGTCCGGGTCTGACCGTTTCTCTTGCTTTGCTTGTGCTTATGCTTGTCTTGAGCCAATGATCTTTCTGAAATAACCTCTCTACTTACCAAAGTAGAGGTAAGGTCTGCGCACACTCTACCCTCCCCAGACCCCACGTTGTGGGACTTCACTGGGTATGTTGTAGTTTTTAGTTTAAGCAGTTGGGTGGACGACTATTAACTTTAATTCTTGTTTTAATGGTTACTGGTGCAGATATTAACTTAGAGGAAGATTCAGAATCATGGTGTTTTGGATTTTTGGGTATGGGTCATTGGTATGGAACCCTGGATTTGAGTATCATGAGAAATTGATTGGTTACATTAAGGATTATAGGCGTGTATTTGATCTTGGTATGTTCTTGTTGCTACTTCAAATTGTTGATTTTTGTTTGTCTAAATGTAAAATTCTAAATTTTTAATGATGATTGTTGAATATATTATCAGCTTGCATTGATCACAGAGGTACACCTGAAAAGCCTGCAAGAACCTGCACTTTGGATGAAAGCAAAGGAGCCATTTGTGTAAGTGGATATTTGCATCTATTGCCTTCTTAGTGTTCTTCTCTTGAGCCGAGGGTCTTACCGGAAACAGCCTCCCTACCTCAACAAGGTAGGGGTAATGTCTGAGTACACTCTACCCTCCTCAGACCCCACCTGATGGGATTATACTGGGTGTGTTGTTGTTGTTGTACCTTCTTTAGTGTCAACTCCTTCTCCGTATGCAACCTAACACGTTGAAACTGATTTTCATAATAACAAGAATAAGAATTTAACTTATCTGCACTGTTTAATTTAACTTGTTTAAGGTAATTAGTTCTAGCAGTCATTTGCGACATTTAGTTATCTTTTAGTTGACCTAATTTTGTAACACCTATCATATAGAAGTTAAATTCTTAAAATAAAGGTTTGTATTGATTCATAGTTGTTCCTTGACTCAACTTAACTCATGTGTTCCTCGATTCAATTTAACTTAGATGTGCATTTTCTTTCAGTGGGGTGCTGCTTATTGTGTGCGAGGAGGACCTGAAATTGAAAAGAAGGCAATGGAGGTACATTGGCTCTTCTTTGACTCCTCTGTAATGTTTTTACAGTAAATGTTTGTGGTGTCCACCTTTAAAATTTTGCTATATACCTTCTCAACGGCAGATTTACTCTTCAGAATCTGATATATTGTTTCGAATTGCTCCTGATATTTCCTTATTTGCTCTACAGTATTTAGAAAGAAGAGAATGTGAATATGATAGCAAAACCTTGGTGGACTTCTTCACTGTAAGTCGATAACCTTATGAAGTTTAGTAAAGGTCTAGAAAGCTGTTTGTTATAACTTGAAATGTGGAATTTGATAAACCCTGCTACAAAAGGGAAAAAGACATACTTTGTGTAAACATATAATTGCCCACTTTGGCTAACTGGAAAATATTTCCTTCTTTCTATTTCAGGAAGAAGACTCCTTACATCCTGCCTTAACTGGAGTCATAGTGTAAGTTCTTTAGCTGCTCTCATATTTGTATATCTTGCTAATTTCCCTCTTAAGCGTAATCCAATAAAGCACTTAAAAGACATGCAAATCAAAGTACACAAAAATGGTAAAAATTTAGTTGAATGATCATTAAATTGATTCATATTTCAGGTTTACATCCACTCCTGACAAAGAAAATAATAAGTATTATCTTGGTCCTGCTCCACTGGAAGAGATGGCTAGGTGGGAATCATGCTTCTGTTATCTGCTCCTTCAAATATTTTATCCGAGATAGATCTCTTTTAATTTATCCTAATTTTACATATTGCAGGCAAATCGCAACTGCCTCTGGTCCCTGTGGAAATAACAGGGAATATATCTTCAAAATGGAGAAGGCTTTACATGACATTGATCACGAGGACGACTACATCATAGAGCTAGCAAATGAAGTGCGCAAAATTCTTGGAATCACGAGATCTGTTCCTAAGGAGAAGAAGTTACTTGGTCCTTCCCAAATTCCACTCAAATCCCACATTTCACCTGTGAAAATTCTCCCCTTGCCAGAAGCTATAGCTGCCGTTGCTGCAGACTCCTGACAAAGGAAATGATCTAGAGATCTTTAGGAGGATGAAGTTTTTCTCTTTTGACCTGACTAAAATTATTTCTCCCTAAAATGTTACATATCTAGTGATCTGTTTGTTACAAGTATCCCTTGTGTTTTTTCTTTTCCTCTAAACTTAGACTAGGAAGCTAGAATGTGGAGTAGGATAATGAGATGAGTTGACTTTCTAACCAGCCAGATGACTTTGTGACCAGTTTGAACATGGATTCTGGAGTTATTATGAGCACGATTTAATGAAATTTGACTAGTTTCTTACATGTTGAAACTTGAAAGTACATGATCAATTTATTTCTATGTGAGTATTAAAAGAGTAATATGAGCCTTTTCTTTCCCTTTTGAAGGTTGACAATCATCCCTTTTTTTTCATGTTAAATTTTAAAATGAGCACTTGAAAATCTGGATAATGTTTTGATCACATTCATGTGTTCTCCCAAGCAGCTAATGTATGCTTGGGGATAATGTTTTCAAAGAGTTCAACAGTTGGGACATTCTAAGGTAGCTTAAAGCATGCCTAAGAATAAGAAACAAAAGTTCTTGTGAGATTTGCAAAAATTACCATATGATAAATGTCAATAGGAGATACAAAATAACTATTAATATCAGGTAAGACAGAATTAAAAGGTGGAATTTAAATGGAAATATGTTAACAATAGCTCCGCTAGTGGCTGCTTAATATGTTAATCATCACTAATTTCACTGTATTAAAACTTATAATTTCAATTCAATAACTAAGATTCTCTTGAAGTTCTGTACTACTTTTGACATACAAATTTCTAACAAGATTAAAAAGATTGTTTGGTATACAAGAGTGTTATTTGTATAATGGTTTGGCAAATGTTTTCTTCCAAGGAATAATATCTTATCACAAGAAATGAATAGTTGTCTAACTTGGTCTCTAAAGACTCAAAAGGATATAAATACACAAAACCTTGCTCCATTCACTAGAAATAGTGAAGATGGCATAATGAACTAGATCATTGTAGTTGCTAAAACATGTCTAGGCCAGGCTCGTTAACATCCGAACGTCAGATCTGGCCAGGCGCGTCAGAGACGTAACATGATGCACCAGTCAACCAACGTGGCATGACACACCATCTAGATAGAAGTCCCATCTGGTTTCGCATACCGCGTGGTAAACCAAGTCAAACATCAACTATTTCGACGTGTCACGACCCCAACAGACGCTTAAGATCTAAGAATGAGGTTCTGCTCACTTCTCAACCATCACTTCCTCTTTAGGCGAGTGCTTAGGCACGTCCAATATCTATAAATGGGGGCCAAGGTCATCCTCAAAAGGTTCCAAACCTGAATTTAGTTGCTCTGATGGTGGTTGAATGAAATTTGGAAGTAATTTCAATTCCTTCTTCCAATTCCAAGAAATAGAAATCCTGAAAAATCAGTCAATGAATTATCGACTCCGGTTTATGGATGTTAACTTCTAGTTTTATCAGGAAAACTATCAACATGAATATACTAGTAAAGGCAATAATCCCAAACATATTAGAACTCCGATAGACTTGCTGCCGAAGGCATCCAACTCCTTGATCATGTAACTTAACGGCCTAATTTAAGATGGTGAAACTTAGTTTCATCTTTTCACTGTTTGCATTAAGTTGGCCCAAAATTTTGATACTATGATTCTGAGTAAAATTTCTCTCTAGGCTTTTAGCGGCAAAGGACATCTTACATGCCTCAGTTAAGAACATGGTGATTTGCAAGGGTATGAGATGCTAATGCATGTGATGTTTTTGGCTAAGTAGTTCACTTGAAATACTGAAGCACGACAAGTAATAAAGCTCATTTTATTTGAATAAGTAATTAAACGATTACTCTCCATACTCATTACTCAAGGCCAATAAAGAACATATGCTAAAACCCGATCTATTAAACTTAAATTACAAGGCACCAAGACGGAAAAAGAATAGAAATTCAAATATATAGGCAGAAGTACTACCTGTCATGGTTAAGACATCAATGTCTAGTGATGGTAGTTCTGTCCTTTAAGAATCGTCCACGCTCTGTCAAAATATTCGAAGCAATGTATCTATTAGGTATCTGGAAATTCATGTAACATGATGTCATAAACAATCAGATTTGAGACAAAAAGATTAAGGCCAAGACACTTCCCACATAAGTGGATGAAAGAAACCTATAAAATCCTATCTCAGACAGTGTCTAATACGGAGAGGGAATGAGCATAGATGTTTGTTTTTGCTTGACCAACACAATCCTATCTCAGACAGGAGGCAGAGACAGGATTTGACCTTTATGGGCTCTAAATTCTAGGATAGCAATATCAAGTGTTAGTAACGGGGTTCTGAATTTAAAATTTGTAACATATTTAGTGAAGTTCTTGATATAAAACTAAAGCTACTGGGTTCAGCTGAACCTGTAGCCGGCTTCTGGATCCGCCCCTGATCTAAGACAGTATCTAATACGGAGAGGGAATGAGAGTACATATTTCCCTTTTAGTTTGAATGATATATAAGGCTTTTAAAAAGGAATGATTTTGTGTGTAATGAGTACAGAGGGACTAGGATGCATGAATACTTCAAGTTGTGAAACTATGTACCCAAACAATCTTCTCAACATATTTACCAACATAAATGAGTGTGTGTGTGTGGCTGTAAATAGCAGCACCAACACTTTAAAAGGACAATAGTTTATTCCAGTCTCTCACCTGTAAAGTTGCTCTATCAATACAACTAAGGCAATCTCATGATTTAAGACTAAGGATGACAATTTAACTGATATGTTGGCTCTGTCTCGCAATTGTTTTCCATGTCCATAAGGTCCACCTATGCAAAAGAGTAAGCTTGACGCTCCCTACAAGACAGAGGAGAAGAGCCATTCAAAAAATCTAGTGTCTATTTTTTCACCATCTATCCCCTTCCTAGTGATGACTTTAAAATATGCAAAGAACTTTCATTTCTCAAGGAAAATTTACTGCTGAACCATGACAGACATAATAATGCATCACTCACCTTGTTTCCAGCATCCCCAATTAAAGAAGCCATCTGCTCAGATCCTACATCATGACCACGCTCATCCAACATTACAACCTGGTTTTAAACAGAATACGGACAGTGAGAGAATTCCAAAAGAAAAAATAAGGGGAGGCAACCACTTTTCAGATTTATTTTGTGAGGGTCTTCTAAATGCTTCTGAACGCTTACCCATTCATCATGCTTGATGAGGCCCATAACAGCAATGTCCTCATGTTCAATTTGAGCCACTACATCACTGTTGCAAATGTAAATAACGAGCTTCAAGGGAATAATCTAAATGCTGAAGGCTAAGCATCAAATAGAAGTGAAATTTGTAATGTAGATAGTTGATAATCAATCAAGCCTCTATACCTACAAAAAGGTAAAATGAATATGAATCAAAAGAATTCAAACACGTACAGTAATAGGAAATAGACATTTAACTGATTCCATAATTGGGCCAATAAATAAAATGGAACTCGGACATATAGCAAGGTATAACATAGTAATGTGCTGATTGAGACGGACAAAATACATCACAAGAATAAGCAGATTTTTGTCACGAATATGTGCAAATTTTAGATCATAGCATACTGGAATACAAATCAGCCCAACAGTAAAGTTTGACTTTCAGTTTTGTTTCGTTCATCAGAAGGAAGCTTTCCAGCCTCATGATTTTCCTCTTTTTCAAGTTCTGGCATCTCATCCCTGCTTAATCTTCCCTGTTTAAACTGTTTAATTTTTTAACAATTTTGTGGTCTCAAAATTTTGCACATGGGAAGAAATCACCTAGTGACCTCATACTGTTAAATGAAGAAGATGGTCAGTGAGGATTCATATACCCGACCCCAACTTATTTGGGATTGAGGCGTAGATGTTATTTTGTTGGAACGTCCAATCACTTCAACATCTTAATACCTAAGGGAAATGGACCACTACATCTAGTGTTCAACACAGAGATCACAAATCACAAATTTCCCCCAAACAAAAAAAAGATACAATTTTGTTGAAGAATGAAAAACTCCCATATTGGTGGCTAATGAGATGGGTGATCTCCTTATGGACTTGGACAATCCTCCCCTCATGAACAAACTTTTGGGGTTGAGTTAGGCCCAAGATCCATTCTTTACATGATATCAGAGCAGGATCCATTTTCAACCGATGTTGGGCCCCCAAATTAAATTGCTCATGCTCCAGATGTCCAGTCATGGGCGTGAGGTGAGGTATTGAAGAATGAAAAACTCCCACATCTGTGGTTAATGAGATGGGTGGCTTCCTAATAGACTTGGACAATCTTCCCCTCATGGGCTAGTATAAAGCGGCATTGTCCCTTTATGTCATCCTCCCTCGCTTACCACCATGAACAAGACCTTACCTGATCAATTGGTTTTTTATTATTGTTTAAGAAATATGGCAAATCCTACATTGTATTTCCTTTTTTCATTAGCATCCTATCAACTTGGAGAGTGTCTAGATTAAGACACTTCTCGAAAAGAAGGGTCCGAAGGAGAGAGGACCGGCCATCCTTATCATCCCCTAAGGAAATAGAGCGCGGTGAAAAAATTTCGTCGTTCAGTCGAAGGAGACAGGTTAGCAGCTTCGGAGGCGAGAACTTGAAAGTGAATCATTTAGTGGTGGGGTGTTCATACAACAGAAGGCCTCGCCCTACTTATTTTGTTCTTCAATCAGTGAGGATTCATATAGCCGACCCCAACTTGTTTGGGACTAAGACATAGTTATTGTTTTGTTGGAAGGTCCAATCACTTCAACATATTAATGTCTACGTGAATTAGACCACTACATCTAAGTAAAAGACAGAATTTCAACATACCGTGCATTTTTTGGATTAGACTTAATCCGTACATCATCAACACTACAATAATGCTTAAGCTTCTTCATATACTCATCAACTATTAGCTGCACCCCTTGTGACCGTTTCTTCCCCACCGTTAATATGCGTATAGGTATTGCTCTCTGTATCAAAACCAGAAACAAAAAATATGCAAGCAATTGTTACACATATGAGGAATTTCTTTAGCTTAATTAAGAAAAAGAGATACTCACTCCGTCCCAAAAAGATACTTTGACTTGATACAGAGTTTAAGAAATAAATGAGACTTTTGGACCAATTTATATGATGTAGTTTGATGATACAAAATTTTTGAATCTTGTGGTCTAAAATAAGCCAAAGATATTTATGTGGTTATATATTATCTCTTTAAGCATAAAAGGTAAAATTTAAAGTTAAGTTAGTGCCAAATAAGTAAATGTGTCATTTTTTTAGACTGACTAAAAAAGAAAGTGTGTTATATAAATTGGGACAAAGGGAGTATTAGATATTTGTGTGACTGTAATTCATATCATAAAGATAAATTGTTTCTGAAAGTATACCGTGATATACACGGCATATACAATGCCTTGTGTATGCCGTGTATATCACAGAAACTATACACGGAAACACAAGACAAAATAGTCCGTGATATACATGTCAAGTATATCACGGTTTGGAGCTATATTTGGTAACATGTTATTTGTATTTAATTAGCATTGTACACTTACCATAATTGTAGAATTCTTGTACAAATAGAATAGAGTTTTGAAAGTAGAATAGGAATAGGATTTTCCATATTATGAAAATTGTAAATTGTATATATACTCATTCATTAATGAAAATAATCAAGAGATTATTTCTTTTATGGTATCAGAAGTCTAGGTGCTTCTATCGATTTTTTCCTCTCTATCGATGCCTCGGTTCTCGTGTCCATTCTTGAAAATCGTGCCCCCTCTTCCTAAAATTTTCTTCGAAATCCCTCATTCACCTATTGTTCTTTCGTTATGTCTATGTCAAAGATTATGTTTCATCCTGCCCTTACTGTTTCCAACATCAAGAACCACATCCCTATTGTTCTTGAGATGGAAAACGTCCAATATGCGACGTGGGCAGAATTGTTCAAAATTCACGCAATCTCACATCAAGTCCTCTATCACATAATTCCTCCCGCTATCCCTCCACCCGCGGAGGATCCTCAGTTATGGATCACTCTTGATGCTACCGTCCTTCAGTGGATTTACTCCACTATTTCTACCGACCTTTTACAGACGATCATTGAACCAGACACTACGGCTATGACTACCTGTAATAGATTGCGTGATATATTCCAGGATAACCAACATTCCCGAGTTGTGATTCTTGAGCAAGAATTTTCACAAGTCAGCATGGAAGATTTCACGAATGTTTCCGCTTATTGTAAACGGCTCAAGGAATTAGCGGACCAACTTTGTAACGCTGGAGCGCCTGTTACCAATAATCGTCTTGTTCTACAAATGGTTGCAGGCCTATCTGAGGCCTATAATGGCGTTGGGACTCTCTTCCGTCAAAGTAATCCGCTTCCACCATTTTATTAAGCCCGTTCAATGCTCACATTAGAAGAAGCCGGCTTGGCAAAAAAGGATGCTATCGGCGCCAGTTCTGTGGCGATGATGACTTCATCCGATAACTCTCACGAATTTGTTGACAATTCGGGCCAAAACCACAACAACGGTGGCGGCAAGAAGGGTCAAAACCGTAAAAATAATGGCAAAAATCTAGGCGGCAACAACGGCGGCGGCTGGAACAGTAGCACCGCTAGCGGGAACAATAACAACAGCGGGGGTGGGTTTCGGGGTTCTGGCCCCAGCCCACCTAGTCTCAGCCTTGGGCTCCTTGGCAGTGGGCCTGGACCAGTGGCCCAGTCCCGCCTACTGCCCTCCTAATTATTTCCAGCAACCTTGGGCCTCGGTCCAGCCCCATCACAGGCCCAATCTCTCGGGTTCTTACCGGCAGCGTTCCCGGTCGGGTCAGCAGGCCGGTGTGCTTGAGCCTCGGCCCCCGCAAGCCTTCACTGCTACGGGCCTGAATCCGATCCCGACACCCACAACTATTGAGGCCGCTATGCATACACTTGGATTATATCCTCCAGATGCGAATTGGTACATGGACACCGGCGCCACTTCTCACATGACGTCCGACCAATGTACTCTCTCGTCTTATTTAAATTTGAGCAGTAATCGTGGCATTATTGTTGGTAATGGCAACTTAATTCCAATTCGTGGTTCCGGTCATAGAACTTTGTTTCCCCATTCACCTCTTGTCTTGGAAAATACCTTTCATGCCCCTAACTTAATTAAAAATTTGGTGTCTGTCCGTAAATTCACCACTGATAATTGGGTTTCTGTTAATTTTGATCCTTTTGAGTTTTCTATGAAGAATTTTAAAACGGGAATACCTCTCATGAGATGCAATAGTAGGGGAGATCTTTATCCAATCACGCTGGCCACCAGTTTCTCGAGTCAAGCCATGCCATCGACATTTGCAGCTCTAACTCCTTCCTTGTGGCATGCACGTTTGGGTCACCTTGGGTCGTCCATTGTTTCTTTCTTGCATAAAAATAATTTTATTTCTTGTAAGGATACGCGTAGTACTCCAATTTGTCATTCCTGTCCTTTAGGAAAACATGTTAGATTACCATTTGTAGCCTCTACTTCTCGTACTTTGATGCCATTTGATATTATTCATAACGATTTATGGACTTCTCCCGTTCTAAGTTCTGTGGGTCATCATTATTATGTTCTATTTTTGAATGATTATTCTAATTTTTTATGAACCTTTCCGTTAGCGAAAAAATCTCAAGTTTTTCCACATTCTTAAAATTTAGAACATTCATCCGTACCCAATTCGAACGGGAAATAAAAAATATTCAATGTGATAATGGCAAAGAATATGATAATGAGTTGTTTCGGGAATTTTGTGAAGCTAATGTCATAGTATTTCGTTTCTCTTGTCCTCATACATCCTCACAAAATGGAAAAGCCGAACAAAAAATTCGTACCATTAATAATATTGTCTGAACTTTATTGGTCCATGCTTCCGTACCCCCTTCCTTTTGGCATCATGCTCTACAAATGACTACTTATCTCCTTAACATACTTCTTACCAAAGGGTTGTCATATGCATCTCCTCTTAAAATCCTCTATAATAAGAATCTTTCGTATTCCCATCTTAGGGTCTTTGGGTGTTTATGCTATCCACTATTTCTTCCCGAGCATAATAGTAGTTGCTATGAGAATTGAACTATTCAATTACTGTCTATTAGTTCAAGTCATTTTAAAGCAGTTGCTCAGCTCCTCTTTCGAGCTGCTTCGCCCCTCTCTTTTTGATAGTAGCTTTTCGATCCGGCAACTATAATTAACAAACTTCAAGACCGCTCTACCGCTTGTGTGTTTTTGGGTTATTCATCTAATCATCGTGGTTACAAATGTTTTGACTAATCATCTAATAAAATCATAATTAGTCACCATGTTATTTTTTATGAAATCCAACTTTCATTTGCTCAAGTGAGTAGTCCCGTGCCTAGTTCGTATAATTTTTTAGATGACGAAGTCTCCCCATACATTATGCACCACTTAATGGGCCGCTCCAGTGACCCCGAAACGCCAACAGGCCCACTGCCTGCTGGCCCGCCACCACGCACTGCTTCTGCTGTTGGTCCGAGTTCCCAGCCCACCGCCAAATCGCTTCGCCCCGATTTCGCTCGCTCGCTTCGCTTTTGAGCCAAGAAGCCCACCGCTTGGCGCTACCCATCCCCATCCGAATTTTTTCCAAAATCCACCCAATTCTCCCCTGAGTCATCGACCTGTTACTCGTAGTCAACGGGGTATTTTTAAACCAAAAAGACATTTTAATCTTAATTCTAATGTTCTTAAATCTCCACTACCCCGTAATTCAGTGTCTGCATTAAATGACCCAAATTGGAAATTGGCTATGAACGACGAATATAATGCTCTTATTGAAAATAAGACATGGAAGTTGGTACCCCGTTCTACTGCATTAATATTATTCGGTCTATGTGAATTTTTACTCATAAAGATAATTATAATGGTTCTTTTGCGAGACATAAGACTCGTCTTATAAGTGATGGTAAGACTCAACAGGTTGGCGTGGATTGTGGTGAGACATTTAGTCCGGTGGTAAAACCGGCTACCATTCGCACTGTTCTCAGTCTGACTCTTTCAAAGGCATGACCCATTCATCAGCTAGATGTAAATAACGCTTTCTTACATGGTGATCTTAAGGAGACAGTTTATATGCATCAGCCCTTGGGTTTTCGAGATTCTAAATATCCTAATCATGTCTGTTTATTGGAGAAGTCCTTGTATGGGCTCAAGCAGGCCCCACTGACTTGGTATAAGCGATTTGCAGACTATGTATCTACTATTGGGTTTTCTCACCGCAGGTCTGATAATTCTCTGATCATATATCGTCGTGGTTCTTCCCTGACTTATATTCTCTTATATGTGGATGATATTATCTTGACCGCTTCTTCTAATGATTTACGCCAGTCTATCATGACACTACTCAGTTCTGAGTTTGCTATGAAAGACTTGGGGCCTTTGAGTTATTTCTTGGGGATTGTTGTCACTCGTCATGCAGGTGAGTTATTCTTATCACAACGGAAGTACGCAACTGAGATAATTGAGCGGGCTGGTATGTCCTCGTGTAAATCTACTTCCACTCCAGTTGATACTAAACCCAAGCTGAGTGTTGCGGTTGGCTCACTTTACGAGGATCCCACCCACTATCGCAGTCTTGCCGGAGCTCTTCAGTATCTTACTTTCACAAGACCGGATATTACGTATGTTGTACAGTAAGTGTGTTTGTTTATGCATGATCCTAGGGTTGAGTACATAAATGCGCTCAAACGCACTATCCGATACATCCAGGGAACACTTGACTATGGCTTGTATCTATATCCTTCATCGACCTCTACACTTGTCTCATATACAGATGCTGATTGGGGTGGCTGTCCGGATACCAGACGCTCCACGTCTGGATACTGTATGTTTCTTGGTAATAATTTGGTCTCATGGTCTGCAAAGCGTCAGTCTACATTATCACGCTCCAGTGCAGAGGCCGAGTATCGAGGGGTAGCCAATGTGGTCTCTGAATCATATTGGTTACGTAATCTTCTCTTAGAGCTTCATTGTCCCATTCAGAAAGCTACCTTGGTTTATTGTGATAATATTAGTGTCGTCTATCTTTCTGGTAATTCTGTTCAACATCAGTGCACTAAACATATCGAGATGGATATCAACTTCGTTTGAGAAAAGGTAGCTCGTGGACAAGTACACGTCTTACATGTCCCTTCTAGGTACCAAATTGCAGACATCTTTACTAAGGGTCTTCCCTCGGTTCTGTTTGAAGATTTTAGGGACAGTCTCAGCGTACGACGACCGCCCGCTATGACTGCGGGGGTGTGAAAGTATACTGTGATATACACGATATACACGGCACATACAATGCCTTGTGTATACTGTGTATATCACGGAAACAAGAGACAAAACAGTCTGATTGGCCAAACAGACAAAACAAGAGACAAAACAAGAGACACACACTCTTTACACTCCACATAGTATTCTATATTTGGTAACAATGTTATTTGTATTTAATTAACATTGTACACTTACCATAATTATAGAATTCTTGTACAAATAGAATAGGGTTTTGATAGTAGAATAGGAATAGAATTTTTCATATTATGGAAATTGTAAATTGTATATATACTCATTAATTAATGAAAATAATTAAGAATTATTTCTTTCCGTTTCTAAATATAGAAATGTATCAATATTTTTTGGACAAACTAATAAGAAAAATAAGATAATCTTTTGGGACGGAGGGAGTAGAAATTAAGGAACTTTACCACTGATTGGCCAGCGAATTTGGATTGCTGCTTTCCTGGAGAAATTCTAAAAGATTAAGACCCAAAATACACAAAAAGATAATGGTGTATAATTTCTATATAGCAGCTAAAAAAAAGTAAACAATAAATTCTACTGGTTATTTGTGTAAAAATTTGAAAAAAAAAATGAAAGTTTTATGGACTATGGGCTAATAATTGTGGGAGATTGAGGAACCTGAAGGAAGTGAAAGCTTGGAATTGAGATTAGCTAGAGGAGACACTGCCATTTTAGGTGAAAAGTGAAAACTTTGAATTTATCTTATCTATACTGTGGCTGCTGTTCTGAAGAATTAGGCTTTGCACACAGAAAATTTGCAGTTCAGTTTATGAGTTTTCCAAACAAAAAAATAAAGATTAGTAAAAAATTGCTTGAGTTAGTTTTTTAACTTAAAATTAAGTGAAATAGGCTATATTTACCTTTTATTTTGCGAGAAAGTCTATATTTATTGACATAATGGTCAAAAATACATTTTAACTATGAGTTGTTCATTTTTTCCTATTTGATAATTGAAGTAGAGAAAGGTGAATAACTAATAGTTGAGTTGTGTTTTGCTAACTAGTTAATGATAGTTTATGTAGTAAATTCTCACATTTGAAAACAAAAAATAAGTGATTGTTGAGTTGTGTTTTTTATCATTATTTTAAATTTATTTGAAAAAGGCCAGATACCAATATGTCCGTCATTAATATATTTGCACAAATATGCTTATCGTTTGATAGTTAACCTAATCAAATAACTAATAAGCAGACAAAACATACCTTTAAAGTATATGAAATTGAGCAGATTTGGATCAAGTATTAAACGATAAGAAAATATTTATGTTAACGTATTAGCGACAAACGTATCCACCCAATTTCACATCGTTTGTGCATATACCTTTTATTTAAACTTCAATTTGTACCTAATAAAACTGCCACATAATATATTTAGAAATTAATTGAACCTATCTTATTTACCCTTTTCCTAACTCACCCCCTAATAAAACACACATTTGATTTTAACTTTTTTTTAACGCCTTATAAAGTTTCAATTTGAAAATAATTTTAAAGAAAAATAAAATTACTGATAGTACAAGGACCAAATTTAATTATTTCCCGGGTAAATATGGAATAGGAAAGTCAAAGGCACGTTAGAAGTCAAAACCCAATCGCAAATTCCGGCACATTTCCTTTTTCCCTTGTAGCCGCCGATCAAAATGGCCTATGCTCATCATCAACAAACAAAAACTACCCAAAATATTACTAAAATAAGATTGTTTTTTTTTCCACACAACACACACACTCTTTACACTCCACATAGTATTCTTTTCCTGTATCTTGATCCAAAAAAAAAAGAACAATTTCCCAATTTCTATATACTCACAAGAATTACTATATACTCAACACATAAAACAGGTGATTTGATATGATAATTTGGGAAGTGGGTATTGTGTATTTGGGTTTATCTTTATCTGGGTATTTTTTATTTTTCCAATTTGTGCTTTAATTACAGAGATTTAAATATTTTTTTATGAAAAAGATTAAATTTTGAGTTAACCCAAAGCTGTATTTGAGATTAAGTTAAGAAATCTTAAGAATTGTAATTGAAAGTTAGGAGCTTTGATTTGGTTAGCAGATTTGGAATGCATGTGTTCTTTGTTTCTAATTTATTTTTTTTGCTTCAATTGCAGATTTTTTAATGTAAATTAAGGACTGCCAATGAAGTAAGTGCAAGGCTATTAGTGAGGTTCAAAGATTTACTGTTACTGAAAAGTTCTTTCCTTTTTGTTTGTGGGACAAATGGAAATTATGGATACAAGTCCTTATTTGAGGTTAGCTTTCTTTCATTCCCAATAGTTCTCCCCAAAATAAAATGAAATGAAAATATTAGTTTGGCTTTGTGAATTGTTTTTTCTGATTTTTACATTACTACCTTGTACTGAATTATTTCAGTTACTTGCATGCAATTAAATTACGGTTTCTCTAACAATTCCCCGGACCCGTGCATAGCGGGTGCTTAGTGCACCGGGCTGCCCTTTTTAACAATTCCACTGTCTTCATATTTAGACAATAATTCCTGATCTCCTTGTTGTAGCTTTAGCTTTGTTGTTTGCTTTCTACAATTTTGCCTTTTTGTGGTAGTTTCCTAATAAATTTTTGTGGAAAGAGAGATTTGAAATGGCTGATTAAGCAGCACTTTTGTTAATAACTAAAGAATGAATCCGAGTGTTTCGAAAAACTGGTTAAAATTTCTGTAAGAATTAAGCAAAAAGGATGGAACATAATCTATTTCAGTTTACTGAGTGACACATTTCTTCTCCACTATACCACTCTTTCTAAAGCTTGGGGTTTTAAGTGAGAATCCTATATCTTTCACACCCCAAAAGAGATATGCATGATAAGCTCTTACAGGTTTAATGAATAATCGTCTAGTGAAAAAGGAGTATTTATATAGAGGCAGACATGTCCTTACATCCTTTTGGTAGAAAGCAAAATACATTAGGAAGACCAGATGGTCAGGGAATTAAGAGTAATCCGATTCTAATCTTCTCAATCTTAGAATGAAAATAATACATTAAGTATATTATGATCATGTTGTTCGGAGTATATCAATTTTTTATATGATAAACCTTACTGCAAACCTCCCATTCCCATAGGCCGATAGTGGTTTTCCCCCTTTTCATGACTTGAACAAACCTGCTACCTCTTGATTGGAGGTGGAGTATCTTGTATAGAAGACCAGACCTTCTCTTGTCTGTTTAAAGTTATATCATTGTATATGGTTTCTATGAACTTACTAACATAATGCATATATTAAATGGCAGTTTATTTTCTGCATTCTCCTATGGCATTGCATCAATGGCCATGGTTTTCATCAACAAGGCAGTGATCATGCAATATGCCCACTCTATGACTCTTCTCACACTCCAGGTACAACCGTACAATAACACGACTTATCAGTATACACACAGCATATTGGGTTTCTTTTTTTCTTACCTTATTTCCTTGTTTGCTGGGCTATACGCTGTTACTAGCAAATAGCAACAGCTTTGCTCATACACTTTGGTAGAGTCATGGGATACACAAAAGCCAGAGAATTAAATGCAGAGACCGCGAAAAGACTTTTCCCAGTTTCGTTGTTCTACAATGCTAATGTTGGATTTGCTTTAGCAAGCTTGAAAGGAGTAAATATTCCTATGTATATTGCCATCAAAAGGCTTACACCACTTGCTGTACTCGTAGCTGGATTCTTTACCGGAAAGGCTAGACCTACAACTCAGGTTAGTGATTAAGATGCCTTATGTATAATTATCAGAGGCATCTAACTTCATTTTTAAGTGCTCTGACGTTGCTTGTTGTTATGATAGATCTGCAATTCTCTTGACGCTGTTATATATCTTTTGACCTCTGTATATACTGTAACTTTATTGTATTTTATTTGGATTTTGATAAAAGTTGGGCTCTGGTAGTGTGGAAACATAGGCTCTCATTTACTTATACAATTAACTACTATATGCCCCGGTAGTACACTTTAATTGCTAGGCTTTTTCTACTTATGTAGTTACTTTTGTTTTGGTTTTCCGTGACTTCTAAACAGAAGTCCGTGCACTTGTCACTATAAATAAGAGAATCCAAATGTTTATACATATTTGTAAACAACAATAATCTGATTCTGCATTTCAGTTTTCTTCAACTTCTTTTGCTTAACGTCTTTTGGTTTCTTTCCTCCGTGTGAGGTAACTGAGTGGAAGCTTTATACTAATAGTTTGTCAATTTGTGTCTATGGTGAATTTTGGATAAGTGAAAATCACATATACCGATATACGTAACATTTTTCCTTTAGTCTACTATGTAGTTGGTATTGTCTAAATTATTCGACGTAAGATACCTTGCTAAAAAGTCGGGGTCGTACCACTGGGAGGGGAATTTCAAGTTAAGTATTAAGTTTCTTGCTAGTGAGACTCGTCTAACGGTTGTTTTGACTTTTAACTACTATTGACTATTCTATCACCGCAAACAATCAAAATTAAGCTAATGCAAATAGCAAAATGCAGTCAGAAGATTAGTTTGGAGAAGTATCAAATTTGGGGAAAAGCCTAGGACTATGGTTCCTCTTTTGGTAAAGTATAGGTGGGTTTGGCTTGAACTTAAACTCGAGTAGAATTGACACAATAATAAGGCACAAAATTTGATTTTTTGTTTACTAATATATGTTCTTCTATACAGATGCCAAATTGATATATAGAGTTATATCCATCTACTATGGCCTACCAATTTTATTACCCATTGGGTTTTTGCCTAACCATG
This sequence comes from Anisodus acutangulus, assembly GCA_029783415.1. Taxonomy (NCBI): domain Eukaryota; kingdom Viridiplantae; phylum Streptophyta; class Magnoliopsida; order Solanales; family Solanaceae; genus Anisodus; species Anisodus acutangulus. The sequence goes on from CM056504.1 coordinate 45,410,862, forward strand.
TACTAAGTGCCACCACCTCTAGTGTGTTAATGATAAAAAGAACGAGTAAGGTTGGTGTGGTAACCCTACTAATGGAATTTTCCATCTTATTTCAGGTAAAACTTTCCGTAATACTTACTGCTGCCGGAGTTCTTATCGCAGCTCTTGGAGATTTTTCCTTTGATCTTTTCGGATACAGTTTGGCCTTCATTTCTGTTTTCTTCCAGGTGTTGCCTTGTCTTTATCATTTAGTGCTTTTGTTGCATGTATCTTTTCACCTATTGAGATTAAATTACAAATATGTCTTAGTTATTTTGATCGGCTACAAATATGTCTTAGTTACGTGCCCTTGTTTCATTTTCAGACCATGTACCTTGTGTTGGTTGAGAAGTCAGGAGCAGAGGACGGGCTTTCATCAATTGAGATCATGTTTTACAACAGCTTTTTATCTTTGCCATTTCTGCTATTCCTCATCATAGCCACAGGAGAATTTCCAAATTCTTTATCTATTTTATTTGCACAGGTTAGCTTCTTTGCTATATTCAGCATAGTCAAACATCGTCCTTTATTTGTACTTAGAAGCAAATTTGTTGGTAGTTACTGCTTGAGTAGTGTTAGACAATTTTGAGAGCTTGATATCACTTCCTTTTGTTGTCAATCAAGTTAAACAGATAAGGGAAAAGTAAAGGGAGATAATAACGAGAAGTATGTCAATAATACATAAATTAGAAGGATCAATGAAGCTAGAATGAACTTTGAGACATAAGTGTTTCAGAACCCAACGGAGGAAGAACTAAAAAGAAAGCCTAGGTGATTTCTTCGTGTATGTCTAATCTTTGTTGGACAGAGTTACTTGGCATATGTGCATGTGGGAGATAGAAGGTACACTGTAGATTAGATAAGGTGTGTGCATTGTCTTAGACACCACGGTTACAGAAGATAGAAAATTGAGATTTTGCCAACTTGCAGGAATTAGGATATATAAATTATCAATCAACTATACTTTCTTTTTTGAAATGTATCAACCATACTTGTTTATCCTAGTTGAGATGTGCTATATGAATCCTCTATACTTGTTTATCCTAATACTTAAGTGTAGAGGTTCGCTAAATCTTATAATTTCCTGATAACATATAAATTTATAACCAAACTAAAAAGCTCTCGGCAAATACAAGATTTAATGCAAGTGTAACAATATCAACTAAGCTTTAATCTTAGCTAAGTATTGTCTATATGGATTATTTGTTTTCATATTTTATTTTTTGAGAATGGTAATGTTGATTATTTGTTTTCATATTTTTATGTTTATAGCTAAGTCCATTGGATTTTGAGAGATTACAGGGGTCTTTTGAGACAATTTTCCTCCTGTGACTTAAGGTCTACCACATCCTATTTAGCACCTTCACTGATAATGGATGTCACACTTATAAGTAGGTGTATGTAGAAGGTCACATAAAACATCAACAAACCATCTCAAGCGACCTTTTCTCATTCTATATATGTGCTACTTGTAACATTTATCCGACATGATTATTTTAATCTTGTCTAATCTTGTAGGATCTATCTCTCTCTCTCTCTCTCTCTCTCTCACACACACACACACACACACATATATATATGTATAACCGTGATATCCAAGCCAGCTTCCGATATCACACATCTATATATGTTAACATTCTCATTTTTTATGACGCTTATCTTGTGGATATGTTGAGTCTTAAAAGACCTAACATTCGTTCCCGTTTGATTTTGCTAGTCACAAAAAGTTCTATGAAACTTGTGTTTCACTTTGGTTGGTATTTTTCCATCACTAGTACTCTGTAGTGCTCTCCATGTTATTAAAAATGAAAGAGCTAATAAATAAAGCAGCAAGGCCTTTGGGACTTTATGTGAAAGTGAAAAACAAAGCGCATGTTTCTTTGAAACAAAGCTCACCATGTTTCAGTAGTAGAACTAGTTTCATATATAATTGTTTATTGAAACGGCGGTTTTGATCGGAAATGGCCAGAGGACGGCCACGGAAGGACCAAAACAATGCTCCTGGTCCTGGGAAGAACGCTCAGGTGGGGGGAAGAGGTAGTTATGGGAAAGGTTCTGTTGGGAAGGTGACTAAGGCGATGGGTTCTACTAGAACTGTGGGTAAAACTAGTTCTACTACTGAAGCATGGCCACCACTATCGAATTCACAAGTTCACACTCCTACTGCGTCGGTGATAGGAGAAGCTAGTAGCTCGGTGAGTCCACCTTTGCCTATTGTACAAGCAGTGGGTGTTGGTGCTGTTGATGGGGCAAACCAGGGTGTAGAGGGAGTGAATCCACTAACCCCTGAACCGGCCGGTGCGAAGGACCATCACCCGAACACCCTCGGCAAAAAATTACACCATATATATCGTTTTTTAATTTTTTATGTACATATATAGATTTTGAATACCCTGAACACAAGAGAAGAGGTTGATTCAATGGTTTAGGGGGTTCAAAATTCACCTTGAGGTTCCAAGTTCAAATCCAAGGCACTACATTTTTATTTTTTTAATCCCTTCAGTGAAAATCCTGGATCCGCCATTGTATATAGGCACTAAATATTGTAACACAGAGTGATCTGTTTTACTTCTACTTATCCTAAAACACTTATTCTCTAGAGTGCTTCATAGTTTCAGCTTTTGGGTCCTTGCTAGTTTCTTTAATTAACACAATGTTTGCAAGTAGTATCCACCATATAATATCACTCTGTTTTGTATTAATTAGCTTATCCATTACTAGTTAAATAAGTACATGCTCAAGGTAGATCCCCATCGTAAACCCTCAGTTTAAGAAACTCCTTTGTATCTCCTCCAGGTGTCTGCTTCTGTGTAAAGTTTTATTGCATTTATATATTTGAGAGTGATTCATCTTTTCTCAAGCACCAACCAAAGACTTTTAAAGCTCTAACATATGTTCTCTTTAAGTCTATGAAAATATGTGGAGATCCTTTTCCTCTCCTTATAAATCTATATCAATCTCTGTTCTAGGTATTTTCTGTAAAAGGTAAAAGATAATCTATGTTTTAGATGTATCAAACATAGATCCAAACTTACTCTATCACCCTTGTAATTTCAGCAAGTCTATGCCCTATTATTCTTAACCAACGTTTTATCGTATGACTCATAAATTCATTCCTGCTATAGTTTGAGCAGCTTTAAATATTATATCAGAATCAGTGTGTGCTTTTCTTCACAATTTAAGCATATTTTTACTCCATAACATAACATTGCGTAGTTTTGTTGCTATAGTGCTCCTTTCGAATGCATCAGCATTTCAAAACTTCTATATAGGTGTCATCTAATCCACAGGGTTGTGTAACCTTCATATTTTTATGGCATTCTTTACTTAAGCAAACCTGAGTGTACGGGTAGAGCTAGTGTAAGTAGGATATGTATTGAAAATCGAATTTTGAAGGTCAGTCGAATTAAAGAATCATTTCACCATAAATAGATGTTGGATATAAGCAAGATCAGTTTTTAAACACGTATTTTACTGATCAAAAAAGATATAAACACGATTAGCACTAGGGTTTGGGATTACTTCTAATTTCAAAGTTGAACAAAATGGACTTGCTTTTTGATCTTAGTCTCCAAGTTAATATGGATCACTCCCTCTAGCAAAGAAACGCAAATGACTCTATGTATATGAATGATATCTCTATTTATATGCTTTTTTCTTTTAAAATTTCTCAAGTGAGAAGGTATATATTTAGGCAAGAGTAATCTTGTCAGGTTTGAACTTACATTTACCAAAATCATAGACTTCTTGGCATGCTTCAAGGTTTCTCTGCGCCTCTGCGGTGCGCTTGATGATCATTCTTCTTTAGCCATTGAATTGAGCTGAGTTTGTGCAGACGTTTCTATACATTAGTGAGGGATGCTTCATCTGGGAATTTTCACTCATGTTTGTGTTGTATTTACTGTGTCGACTTCTCCCTTCAGCCTCTTAGATTTCATCAGAATGGGATAGTTCTTGGGGTTATAGAATTAATGGAGCACAATCCTCACACTGATATCAGCTCAGAATGACATTCCATCTGACACGTCCTACCATTCGCTTCTCCATGATCCTCTTTCTTTCATTCATCTCCTTTTTTGTCACTTGTACATGTGTCTTTGTGGCGACTCCCTTCCATGATTTTTTATCATTGTGCGCTATATCATAGTAATAACAAATGAAGAAAATGCAGTGCAACAATACCCAAAGACACAAAAGTTTGTCGAAGGCAATAGCATGTCTAACTGAACCAGTGCAACAATAGGTGGTTTCAAATTGAAAAATTGCATTGCTACTGGTTCAGTTAGACATGCTATTGCCTTCGACAAACTTTTGTGTCTTTGGGCATTTATGCATCAATCAGCCCCTCTTATTTATGATCTCCTTAAACTTGTTCATCATTTGGGCAACTTTGATCCAGAAACTATTCTGTCTTATTGGAATTAAAGATTACAAATTTGAATGAAAAATTTCTAATCTTCCCTTGGCTGGTGTAGTAGTTGTAGTCTATTTTTATCCTTGTTGGAATTTTGAGGTTCTAAACTGGCCTTTTTTTCCCATGAACAGAGTAGTTCAATATCATTTCTTGCAATTCTTATTCTTTCATTGATGATGGGCATTGTCTTGAACTACACGATGTTCTTGTGCACCATTGTTAACTCGGCTTTAACTACCACGATTGTCGGAGTCCTCAAGGGAGTCGGATCTACGGTATGTGTACAGTTTCAAGTTTCCTTTTGTTTCTTCAAGACCGAAAGTAAAATTCTTGGAAAATTGTTTTGTTGATATCTCCTATATGCTATGTTGCTCGGACAGAACTGTTGCGGCACCCATGTTGGATCCTCCAAAAATGCACTACTTTTGAAGGATCTGACACGCCCCCGACGGCATTTTTGAGGAGTCTGAGCAACGTAGCCTATATGTTTTCACTTCAAAATTTTTCTTGTTCACTATAAGCACTGATGGTATTTCCCTATTCACAGACACTTGGATTTGTCATGTTGGGAGGAGTAGAAGTGCATGCTTTGAATGTCACTGGTTTGGTGGTCAACACAGCTGGGGGTGTGTGGTATTCACTTGCCAAATATCAACAGAAGAAGAGCAAGTTGCCCAAGATAATGTCCGATATCGAAGGTCATCGTAAATAAAAGCTTACATGTCGGTTCCATAGAGTTCAATATATTATTTTTTCCCTTCACGAGTTGGGAATAGGAAACTACAGTTGCATTCACCATTGGTTTTGTCAAGGTAATAAATCATGTGTTCTCAAGTGGTGAGTAGAATCAATTCAATTTGATAATGTCTTGAACATGGACTACTTGTTACATGTAGACGTTGGAGATGTTGTATACCCTTTTTCTTTCTTGTTATCTGTTTGGTTTGTGAAGAACATGACCAGATACACATCAAAAGAAGAACTTTTCATTTGTCTAAGTCTCGGTTGACAAAGTTTTTCCGTACTTGTATTGCGGAGAGATAATAAAGTTTCCATTGAAATAGGATTCACACAAGGAAAAACACTCGACATCCGTTGCTTAGGCATCCCTAAAATATTCGGGGTTGAAATATTGCTTTTAAATTAAGTTCCAAATAGCAGTCGTTTGGTTCTTAACGGCATCCCGAAATTAAGTTCCGACTCAGTGTGGGCAAGTTAGTTCGAATATCATTGTTATCCTGCAAAATAAAAAAATAATAAGCTTGTGAATCCTAATATGACTTAGCAACTCTCATTGTGGCAACAATATATTCTCTGATATAAGTTAAAAGAATGGGGAATTGACATAATCATTTTTTGGAGACCAAGGGAAGAAAAGTTAAGAAAATGAAAATGTACACCATTGTGAATATTGTAGATTTGTAGAGGCAGAATGGTCATATTCTCTCCGTGTTGAACAAAACATGAAATGACCAAAGACTTTCTTTTTAAAGTGTGACCAAAGACGTGAAAAACGAAATCAATGAGGGTTGCGGTGAGTTGAATAAAATATTTACATTCTTAATTATTTCGGATTTGAACCATAGGAATGAAAAATATCATAATAGGAAGCATTTTTTCTTTAATGAATTTTACGTGGTATAAATTCAAATTAATTGAGTCTCAAAATGAATATCGTACATACCCAAAAAAAAAAAAACAATCTCACACATATACGCGTAGGAAAGATCGTTTTCCAAAATATATTTCATTTGCTATCTGTTGTTTGACAAAGACTTATGGACCATAGTCATAATTGCAGACTCATTCTAATGTTCTAACCTTAGTCACTTCAAGCTTGTCATGTCAAAGCTTTGTTCCATTGACTACTTTTTTCTCACACGTAAACTACATATTTCAGTTCATATTAAAAAAGTTCATATGTTCACATGAAAATTATTTAATACTCATATTTTCAGAGTTCAGATCTCATATTAAGTGTTTTCTTCTTATTTATTTAAGTTTTAGTGGACAGTTATATAGCAATTATGTTGTGAATGATAATAAACGTCATTAAAAATAATTAAAAGTACATGCAAATTGGTCTAAACAACACTGTAATTAAGAAATTTATAATACTAGTGTGGTGCAACATGGTTGATGTTCTCTAGATAATAGGAATCCGGTGAATTTCTATCCAATCTTGGTAGCCAGAGTTATTTCGTACTTGTACTGATAAGATATTATTGGCATTTCATGAAATAATCGATGGCACAAGCCGGTCAGAACATCATTATTATCCAAAAAAAAAAACATAAAGAAAAACCTGAGCTTCACTTGCTACTTTCTTGATTGAATAACCTTATTATGACTTTGTAATTTTCATTGTGGCAATATTATGTTCCTCAGGTGTAAGTTAAAGAATGGGGAATCTCACATAATCATACTTTTGGAGACTAAGGGAAGAGAAATGAAGAAAATGAAAAGTATCCGATTGTCACTGTTGTAGTAATAGAATGGTCATACTCTCTTCGTGTTGAACAAAATTAACATGAAATGGAAGAAAATAAAACATATTATATACTAGTTCTTACTTCATTGGAAATGACCAAAGACTTTTTCTTTTTAAGGGTGACCAAATACTTGTAAAAAGAAAAGATACATACGAGAGTGATAGTGGAATGAATATGATCACTTCACAGTTAATCAGAAGTCTCGAATTCGAATTTTAAGAATGAAAAATAATTCTGATAGGGAACACTTCCCCTTTTAATTGGCTTTGCTTGGTGCAACTTCAAATTAATTGAACCCCAAAGCAAGTATCGAATATTGGATAGAAAAAAAAAAGTTTGCATACATATACGCGTAAGAAAAGGTCGTTTCCCAACAAATTTCATTTGAGTCATTGTTGTTTCAAAGATTTATGGACCAAAGTCATGATAGTAGACTTATTCTATGTTCTAACCTTAGTCACCTCAAAGTTGGACACGTCAAAAGCTTTGTTCCATTGACTACTTATTCTCACATCAGCGACATTTTTCCGTTCATATTAAAAAAATTAAGGGATAAGAGTTTAAATTTTGTATTAAGTGATTTCTTTTTATTTATCTATTTTGGTGAACAAATTATATGACATTTACTTCGGTGGAAGATAGTACACATCATTAAAACATTAAAATAATTAAATTACATGCAGACTGAGGATGTAAACGGGTATAAGTTATGGTTTTCGGGTAGGTCGAAATATAGGAATGGGGTCGGCATTTTGGTAGACAGCGAGATAAAGGATCAGGTGGTAGAGGTGATGAGGGTCAATGACAAGATGATGACGATTAAGTTGGTAGTTGGAGGGTGCACTATGAACATTATTAGTGCTTATGCGTCGCAGACGGGCTTGGGTGAAGAGGAGAAAAGACGTTTTTGGGAGGATTTGGACGAAGTGGTGGGAGGTATACCACCCACTGAGAAGTTATTTGTGGGAGGAAATTTCAATGGACATATCGGGTCACTTCCGGGGGGGTTATGACGACGTGCATGGAGGCTTTGGAATCTGGGTCAGGAACGGGGGAGGCGTCTCACTTTTGGAGTTCGCTAGAGCTAGTGGGATAGTGATAGCCAATTCGAGGTTCCTGAAGAAGGAGGAACACCTGGTGACTTTCCGTAGTTCGGTGGTGAAGACTCATATAAACTTTTTGCTCCTTAGGAAGGTTGACAAAGGTCTATGTAAAGACTGCAAGGTTATTCCGAAGGAGGATCTTACAACCCGACATAAGCTTTTGGTGATGAATTTGGAGATCAAGTTGGATAAGAACAAGAGGGTTGTGGATGACAAGTAAAGAATCAAATGGGAGAGTTTGACCATGGCTAGTGCAAATGAGATGGGGGAGAGGTTGATGGCCAAGGGGCTTGGGAGAGTAGTGGAGATGCGGCCGGTATGTGGGACAAGATGGCAGTTGCATTCGGGAGGTAGTTAGAGAAGTGATAGGGGCCTCACGGGGTAACTGTGATAGGCATCGAGGGGACTGGTGGTGGAATGGTAAAGTTCAAAAGAAGGTGGACACGAAGAAATCGACGTATGTGAAATTGGTAGAAAGCAAGGACGAGGTGGAGAAGTGGATGAATAAGGAACTGTATAAGATGGCGAGGAAAGAGGCAAAGCTAGCGGTTACGGCGGCGAAAATGACGGCTTTTGAACGTCTGTATGTGGAATTAGAGGAGAAAGGCGGGGATAAGAAGTTGCACAGACTAACTAAGGTTAGGGAGAGAAAGGCCTGTGACTTGGATCACGTGAGGTGCATCAAGGACGAGGACGACAAAATACTAGTGGAGGAAGCGCATAGTAGGCGGAGGTGGCAGTCTTACTTCCATAAACTCTTGAACGAAAAAGGAGATAAAGACATTGTGCTGGGAGATCTGGAGCATTCTGGTAGGTACCGGGATTTTGAGTATTGTAGAAGAATCAAGGTTGAGGAAGTTAAGGGTGATGTTCGCAGGATGCGCAGGGGACGAGCAACCGGGCCTGATGAGATCCTAGTTGAATTTTGGAAGAGTGCAGACAGGGCAGGTTTGGAGTGGTTGACTGAGTTGTTTAACGTCATTTTTAAGACGACAATAATGCCCGAAGAATTGAGGTGGAGTACAATGATTCCCTTGTAAAAAAACAAAGGCGATATCCAGAGTTGCAACAACTATAGGGGTATCAAGCAGATGAGTCACACTATGAAAGTTTGGGAAAGGGTCGTGGAGATGACGGTGAGGAGAGACGTGTCTATTTCCGAGAACCAGTTTGGATTCATGCCAGGGAATTCGACTACTGAAGTCGTTCATCTTATTAGGAGGTTGGTGGAGCAATATATGGAGAGGAAGAAAGATTTACATATGGTTTTCATCGACCTCGAGAAGGCATACGACAAAGTACCGATGAAGGTTCTATGGAGATGTTTGGAGGTTAGAGGTGTACATGTGGCGTACACTATGACGATCAAGGATATGTATGAGGGAGCCAAGACTAGGGTACAATCAGTAGGATGAACTCGGAGCACTTTCCAGTGACGATGGGGCTACACCAGGGATCAACTCTTAGCCCATTCCTATTTGCCTTGGTGATTGACGGACTGACGCGACAAATCTAAGGGAAGGTACCACGGTGTATGTTATTTGAAGACGATATAGTCCTGATTGATGAGACTCGCTGCGGAGTGAACGGCAAGTTGGAGGTTTGGAGACAGGCTCTGGAGTCTAAAGGGTTTAGGTTGAGTAGGACTAAGACATAATATTTGGAGTGCAAGTTCAAAAATGGGAGAGACCTTGAGACATGCGTGGAGGTGAGGCTTGGTACTCAGGTCATCTAAAGAAAGGAAGCTTCAAGTACCTAGGGTTGGAATTGAGAGATTGATGATGATATCACACATCGTATTGGGGCAGGGTGGATGAAATAGAGGCTCGTATCTGGAGTCTTGTGCGACAAAAATGTGCCACAAAAACTTAAGGGCAAGTTCTATAGGGTGGTGGTTCGACCGACTATGTTGTATGGGGCGGAGTGTTGGCCAGTCAAGACTTCGCACATACAAAAAATGAGAGTTGCGGAGATGAGGATGTTGAGATGGATGTGTGGGCATACAAGGAGAGATAATATTAGAAACGATGATATCCGGTATAAAGTGGGAGTGGCCTCGGTGGAGGATAAGATGCGGGAAGCGAGGTTGAGATGGTTCGGGCATGTGCAGAAGAGAGACACGGATTCCCCAATGCGGAAGTGTGAGAGGTTGGCTATGGATGAGTCTAGGAGGGGTAGAGGTAGGCCGAAGAAGTATTGGGGAGAGGTGATTAGACGTGATATGTCGCATGTGCAACTTACTGAGGACATGATGTTAGATAGGAGGTTGTGGAGGACACATATTAGGGTAGAAGGGTAGTAGGTAGTCGAGCGTAGTCCTACTTACGCTTACAAAATGGTAGTGTAGTGTTATTACTGTAGGCTCGATTAGCCTATCACACTTATAAGCGCATTAGTCCTTTATAGTCCCATGTAGTTTAATTCATGATACTATGTGTTCTTTAGTGTAATTTGTTTATCTTATTTACCTGTGTTAACTACTGCTTCATGTTGTTAGAATGCACTACCCTGGCATATTCGATTTTATTATCTGTATGTTCATAATGCTTTAATTTCTCGTCTGAGTCTGACAGTTTCTCTTGCTTTGCTTTGCTTTGCTTTGCCTGTGATTATGCTTTGTCTTGAGCCGAGGGTCTCCTGGAAACAGCTGCTCTACCTATCAAGGTGGAGGTAAAGTCTGTGTACACTCTACCCTCCTCAGACCCACGTTGTGTGATTTTACTGGATATGTTGTTGTTGCAGACTGTCCCGAATATTATCGTAATTAAAAATTTATAATATTAGTGGTTCAACATAGTTGATGTTTTCTAGAAGATACTGGTATAGAAGTCAAGGTCAACTTTATCAGTGAGTCTCAGCCGTCCGATCTCACCTCCGTAATCGACGGTCAGGATGTTACGCAAAGCTGTTACTGGCCATAGCCGGTTGACAAAAGTCAGTCAGCGAATAGGCAAAAAGAGATAGGTTTCCATGTGGTTTCCACAAAGAGTCAGCTTTAATATGTATGCTTTATTTAACTACTTAATACAGTACTAATAATGTCAAATGTAGCTTCGTGTATTGTTTCTTAATTGGAGAAATACAAAGAAGTCAATCGTTTAAAGATTTTATTCTCTTATTCGATACCTTTTTTTATTTTTTATTTGTTTTGTATTTATGAGTATTGGCCTAGATTAATTCGGCTCCTCATTGTATAGTTTCCATTAAAAAGGAAAACGTTTCTTATTGTGTTTTTTTTTCTTCAGGATTTGAACCCGAAAATACTAATATTCCTTGTATTTTTCTCTTTGAGTTGGCCAATAAAAAAGAGAAAACGAGTGAATTCGCTAGGTGTGTTTTATTAAATTACTAATATGGCTTAGAATGATCCAATTAAGGGTTGAAATATCTTATCCATCCGGTTAGGGGTGTCAAATGGATGAGCTGGACAAAATTTGGGTGAGTTAATAAATGAACGAGTCATTAATTCGTCTAAAAATAAAATGAGCTGAAATGAACTGGATCAAAATGAGCTAAATAATGGATCATAAGTCATAACACAACCCGTCCAACTCTTACCAAGTTCTAATTTCTATGTTTATTTTACTTATAATTTGTTTAATTATACAATAAAACTTTTATTTTATCATAACTATAAAATACATATAAAACATCTTTTAAAAAAATATACTAACCCAACTTTTCATGAGTCAATCTGAACTATGTATCGGCCCAACTTCTAAATGATTGAATTGTGCTGATCAAAATAGAGTGATTTAATAAATTTATGAATCATTAACTTACTTAAACTTAAACGAATTGAACAAGCAATATTTTTATGGATTAATTTTACCACATCTATATCAGACCATAGCACTTGGTGGTCTTTTATTCGATACATAAAATATTGCTTATTGCTACTACCTTTTATACTTATCATAATACAAGTGGTGGCTTACATTTTATTATTCTCTCGTGTATTATGATCTTGTTTAGTCAATTATCGTAGGAATCATTTCCAAGTGGGAAAAAAGCAAAACAAGTACGATGATTTTTAATTGATTATTGGATGCCAGTAAGCCTTATTTTATCTTTTATAGATCTTTTGTTATTTTTTCTGTAATTTCTTTTGCAGCATGTTGGATTTGGACCTACTTTGTGTAAACGATATGCTTTAATTTCCAATAGTCTTTTTATCCATGTATACATTTTTTAATTTCTTAGATTGATTTTGATCGATGTTATCTGGTTCAACAAATTGAATCTCAAATTATATAATATTAGAGACTTTATAGTCCAACATTTTTTAAATCTTCGTAATGCTTCCACTATAACGTGGTGGCTTCCTATCGTAAACGGCATGATGAAGATATAAAAAATGATAAAATTGCTTAATTTGTTCAATTAATATATGATGAGAGGATAATCTAATCGTACTAATTAACTATGAATGCTGTATGGTGATATCATCGGGATCCCCCCCCCCCCCCTCTTTTTGGCAAAATATATATATCAGTGTCTCAACAATTGGTTATCACAAGAGAAATGTACTCTTAAATACTGATTATATTTGAAGATTATCACCAAGGAAGTTTAAAATATAATAAAATAAACAAACGATGAAATCAGGGATATTCAAACAATAGTAATTAGGAACAACAACAACAACAATAACAAAAAATTCAGTGTAATCTCATAGGTGGAGTTTGAGGTGGATAATGTGTACGCATATTGTTTCTGATAGATACTCGGCTCAAAGAACGATGAAAAATAGACAGTAGTAACAAGCAGAAACAATAACAAGATTATAAGGTAACTAAACCTAAAGAAACAACAAGTAGTAATAACAATCTAAAAATAAGGAAATACAAGAATAAAACTAATACACCAGGAATGGGAAAGAAATGCGTCCAAATACCTACTAACCTTCTACGTATATACACTAATTCTCGACCTCCACTGGAAGAAAAATTAACAAAGAATAAAATAAAGAACCGCTTTGAGGCATGAAAATTCGACTATTCATAAAGAGTTATCACTCGTATACTGATTTAGGGAAATACAAATGACTTTCTTCAAAATACAACAAAGCCAAAATATAATTACATATTTTTCTATACCATTTCATTGAAAAATCTTGTATATATAGGCAACCATCAGACCCTTTCAGAAAAGACATGTTATTTCATGAACGGACACATCTATTTATTCAAATTTTAATTTAAATTAAAATTCAAATAAACTAATTTTCTGTTACATAAATAAAATAAAAATAAATAATTAAGTCTTTGATATATAATATATAATATATTTGCTCTCACATACTTAAAAGAAGTATGTGTACCATATCAAAGTACATAAAAGGAAAACAATAACAACAACCTAGTGAAATCCCATAAGGTGGATCTGAAGAGAGTAGAGTATATGCAGACATTACTCTTATCTTGAGAGATAGAGAGAGTGTTTTCGATAGACCATCGGCACAAGGATCAACAATCTAAAGCAGTATATAAAGTCATGAAAAAATATTATAAAAAATATGATAAAGTTATTTGAAAAAAAATAGATGTAACTACCACAAATTAATACGATAATCAAAGTACAAGGAACAATAGATAGTCACAAAAATCAAAGGACTAGAAACTACAAGAATAATAATACAACTAGGATAAAATGATAAATAGGACAACATCTAACTACCTACTAACATTTTACCATATTACACGTCCTTCATAATCTCATATATAAGATCGTGATAGGACCTTAGATAAAGAGTAGTAATCCAAAGCATTATAAAAATTACATAAAAGGACAAAGACTTATAAGGCCTTTAGGATAGCCTTTCACCACCGATGCGGGAAAGTGCAACCCAATTCCCAATCCATATAACAAACTATCTTAACATCCACACCCTCCTCCTATCAAGGGTATAGATACATTTGAAAAAAGACTTATCTATACAATATAATTTTTCGATGAAAAGAGTGTGAGTTGAATCTCCTTAAACACATATAGCTCCGTCCCTGATTGTAAAGTGCAAAATACTAGATTAAATTCTATCGTTAGCTAGTAATGACAAAACATAAATTGCTAGCATTCAATTGTATTGAACAAATTGGATTATAGGGGCAATAGTATATATATAAGAACTACATTAAGAACGTTATCTCCTAGTAATTAACACAAGTCATGTGTCATATCATGGTACGTAGCTCTAATAGAATCACAAACAGAATAAATTCTGAAGGAAAATACAATAATATATAATTCTCCCAAGATTCTCTAATATTTATTTCACTAGTCGATAGTGTAACCATATGTTAAGAATACGAACTACACTATATATATTCACAATTTAAGTCGTGCCTGAATTACAAAGAAGAAGATTGTTTCATGAGCAATGCGGAATCTTACACATAAGTTCTTCACATAGAAAAAGAAAATATTTTATCTTTTGTGCGTTAGAGGAAAAATAATCATCCGTTTCGTCAACATAAACATGCTTATATTCTTTTAATCCTGAAAGGATACAACTGTTCAAGTAAATTCCTAACAGTTGTGTCTTTTCCTTTTATTTATTAAATAATAATATAATAAATACATTACACCCCCCCCCCACACACACACACATATATATATATATATATGGATCGGGGTTGAACCATATGAGTGATCCAAATCCAATTTTCAACATCTCCCACTCACACATAGTGGGTCAACTCTCATTCTTATTCTATAACTTTCATACATAACGACTAGACAATGTGATTAGTGCATACTTCGAGAACATAATTGTTATACATCTGTTAGGAATATATAACATCTCGATTACTAGAGCTTAAAGTAGATTGCAATATGCAGTACCCTAAATCATTTATCACATTCACATCTCAACATCTCTTTTGTTGACACCCAATTTTATCCCATCTTTTATGATTTTATTAGTAATTTTTAATATTTTGACACTTTTAAAATAATTTTAAAATATAGGCATATATGTGTATATCCTCTTATTATTATTATTATTCGCATTTTTTATCATTTGCATTTTTATAATAATCATAAGTTTTATCCGAAATTCAATGTTATTTTATTCTCGCAAAATTGCATCGCATTTCCTTTTATTAAGCATTAAACATTTCACAATTATTATATTATATTATTATCACGTCGTTATGTTATTTTAAATAATTCACATCTTTTACAAAACAAAAATAATATTTTAATATTAAACCCCTTTTATATTTTTAAACCCATAACCCATTTTTCATTTTCCAACCCAAAACAATACAACTTCCCCTTTTATTTTTTCAACCCAACCGGCCAGCCCAAAACCGAAGCCCAACAACCACCTTTAATCTCCCCTCACCCAAAATAAATCAATACCCCACAAAACAAAACAAACCCCCCCAATTCGGCCCACACCAAAACAAACCCATTTCCCTTCCCCTTTATTTCCCCAATTCCCACAACCCACAACCAGGCCCAACCGCCGACCCACAAGCCCAATCCGTCGGTCCATAACCCATCCCCTTTTAATTCCCACAAACCAAACAAACCCCAAAACAAAAAAAAATCTAAAAACCCTAACCCCCCCCTCACAAATCGCCGCGACCCCACACCCCCATACCGGCGACCCCACGCCGCCGGTCACCTCGCCCTGCCATCACCAACCCCCCGCCACCACCAACTCCCCTCTGCATTACGCCGACACCGAAAATCCGCAACCCATGCCCTCAAATCCGCGATTTTGGCTCCTTTATTTTGAATTTCAAACTCGTTTTTTAGGGGAAATCCACCTATAAATACCCCATTGTTGTTCTTCATTTAGGAGGGGAGATTGGACAGATTTTTGAGAGGATTTTCAAAGGAATTTTCGGAGGATTTTTTGGAAAACGATTCAATATATAAATATTTGTTGTGTTCTTGATTTCAAACATTTGCCTTCCTTGTTATTCAAGAATCAAGTCCGAAAAGGTTTGTTCTCCACTTTTGATTCTCTGATTTCGACACGTGATTCGGGTCGGTCGATCGACCCGTCAGTCAACTGACCGAGTTTGGGTATTATTTCCAGTATTCTTGCATTTTCATATTTATGTATGTTGGGGTTATCTGAATTTGGTTAAAATCTGATTCGGGTTGAGTTTCCGATTCGGTCGGTCATCGACGGTCGGTCGACCAGTTTGGGTAACATTTTGATTCTTGCATTTCATATTTTTACGTATGTTGGTTATCTGAATTTGGTGAATATTTGATTTCGGGTTGAATTTCGATTCGGTCAGGTCATCGACCGGTCAGATCGACGGTTTGGGTAACATTTCAAAACTCTTGCATTCTTATATTCATGTATGTTGGTTATCTGGAATTTGATGGAATTATTCAATTTCGGATTTTTTACCTGATTCGGGTCGGGTCGACCCGGTTTGAGTAATATTTTCAGAATTCTTGCATTTCATATTTTTGTATGTTGATTATCTGGAATTGATGGAATTATTTGATGTCGGGTTGAATCTCCAATTCGGGTCGGGTTACTGACCCGGGTCGGGTCGACCCGGTTTGAATTTCTAAATTTCTTGCATTATTGCTGTTGTTGTTATTGGCTATCTGAATTTGGTGTTGAAATCTGATTCGAGTTTGGATCACTGATCCGGGTCGGGTCGACCCGATTTGGATATTTCCAGAATTCTTGCATTTTCATATTCTTGTTGTTGGTTATCTGGCAGTCAAATCGATTTGGATTTGAATCATCGATTCGAATTAGGTCGACCCGATTTGGATATTTCCGCACTTTGAACTCAGGTCGGGTATTTTAAAATTGCTCACCGCTCGTTTCTTTGGCAATCGCTTTTTCTTGTTTTATTAATATCGCATTAAAGGCCGATGGAATTGAATTGAGGCCGCGCTTTTCTTCGTTTCGCTTCTGTTTTTAGTTTAATCGTTTTAAACATCCGTGCAACGGATATCTTATTGTTTTATTAAGTTTCTTGTTTTAAATTTCTTGCGACGAATATCATTGTTTCTTGTTTTGAACAAATACCGCGTCTGTTCGGCATTTGTTTTTCTGTTCGCTTTCTTTCGGTTTGATTCTTGTTTTACTATTTTTCTTATTTTAAACTAACACCGCGTCTTTTCAGAATTTGCCTCTGTTTTTCTGCGTCTTTGTTCGCTACTGCTGCTTTCCATCGTTTCATTTTAATTTTACTGATTTGAACACGATACTACACTGGCCGATGAAAAATATCCGTCGATTTTGAGGCCTCCACAGTTGCAAAGACGGAAATATAACTTCTGGGCAATGATGAGGCTTAAACCTTTTTCCAAGATCAACATGTTTAGTAGGCGAGGTGACTAAAATAACCAACAAGTTATATATTCGCAGCCACGACGTGATTATAGTGATCTTTTCTATTTCACCCGAGAGATGACCAAAATTTAATAATTAAAAAGATGACCAAATAACTCCTAAAAACATCAATATAGAATGTAAAAGTCGGGCTAATAGATATAAAATACCAGATAATTATATAAGAAAAGTTATTTTATTGAAAGATGAATGACTAAATATTCAAGAGATGATCTGGGTGGGATTATATAATCTGCATTATATTTATGTAATCTTGAACTATAACTTTACGGTTAGAACTTTGTAATTTTCTAAGATAGAACAATTTTTAGTTCTGATTAGAGAGTGAATAACATGTGTTATTGCAACCTCTACCGAGAAATCAAAATCTCCCTTGAGCATTATTATAAGTATAATAGGGGTGTTCATGGGTCGGTTTGGGTCGGTTTTGGGTTAAAATCAAAATCAAATCAATCAAGTCGATTTTTAAAATTATTAAAACCAAATATAATAAATATACATCGGTTTGGTTGTAGTCGGGTTGGTTTGGTTTGGATTGGTTTTTCAGTTTTTAAGAAAACTAACGATATTTCTCTCTTCCATGTTTTTTTCCTACAATTAGGAGAGAATTTCAATTTTCTATCCTTTTCTAACTTATAATTCCTTATTACCCTTTTATTGTGGTAGCTATAGTTTTCTTGCATAATTGAAAAAATATCTTAGGATTTATGATTGTAATTAAGTGGATAAATGATTTAAGAAATACAAATAATAAATCTAGGTAAATCTCATAGTTGTTTCTTTGAAAATGAGTTTGAATTCATGAATTTCTTTTCAAAAATGGGCTTAAGGTATTAAGTTCATTAGCTTATTAGAGATAAATAAAATTTTGCTTAAAAAGTATATAAATTATCTAAAAGTATTTATAAAAAAATAATATATTGCTTATATGTAATTATAAAAATTATGTATAAAATTTAACGGTTTGATTCGTTTTTTTATTCGATTTACTTTTAGTAAAATCAAAATCAAACCAAATATTATCGATTAATGCTCTTAATATATACTTTATGTTTATAATAAAACTTGTTATGACCGCGCACATGACAAATGAGAGACACTAAAAATAGTGTGATTCTTACCTGATAATTTTAAATAAATTATGAAAAATCAATCGAACAATAGTGATATCGAAGAGAAACGAAATGATTGATACAGTTTTGAAAAAAAAAATTAGTTATATACTATTGAATAACACCAAAATATGTACACTATAAACTTTTAAGAAATAATCGATCGAACTAAACTATTGGCGCCCCTAAAAGTCGAATATCAGATCGCGTTATACGATCATAAAAATAAAAGAATATTTCAACAAAAAAAGAATGGTTAAAAAATTCTAGAGATAATCTGGATAGAGATTATATAATCTGCATTATATTTGTGTAATCTTGAACTATAAATTCAGTTAGGAACTTTGAAATCATCTGAGATATAACTATATTTATTTCTGATTTGAGAGTGCATAACATGTGTGATTGCAACCTCTGCCATGAAATCAAAATCTCCATTGAGCATTGTATGTATACAAGCTCTCCTAACAGAAATTGTACTCATCAAACATATAATGCTCTTAATATATACTTTTAAGTGTTATAATAAAACTTATTATAATCGCTCACATGTCAAATGAGAGACCCTCAAAAGTGTACATAACGAACAACAGTGATTTCTAAGAGAAATGGAGATGATTGAGACGGTTTTGAAAGCTTTAATTTTAATTATATACTCATTGAGTAACCGCGAAATATGTAAAGTATAATTATTTTTTAAAATAATCAGCCAAATCGAATCATTGACACCCTAAAAATTGGATAAACAAATATTTAAATGAAAATGAATGGTTAAAGATTAGAGAGATGATCTAGGCGGAGAAGATATAATACACATTATATTTATGTATTTTTTTTCATATTCGAGAGTGCATAACACGTGTTATTGCAACCTTCCCTTAAAATTATAATCTCTCTTGAGCATTACATATATACAACTTTTCAGAGAAAATTTGTTCTCATTGAATATATAATACTCTTAATATATACTTTATATGTTATAGTAAAACTTGTTATTATCTTACATATTAACAAATGAGAGACCCTAAAAATATGTGAACCTTACATTACATTTAAAATATAAATCATCAAAAATTAATCGACTGAAAAGCTTAGTGTAGGTATCGGCGAGGCTTACATAATGTAGTTATAGTTAAGGTTAAAATAACACTTTTTATTTTAGAAGATCCAGTGACTCCCCGATCAAGCGGAATGTCTGACGCTTTTGACTATATAATATAATATAGTTTTCATAAAATAATTAATATAATATTAATTTTATAAAATAATTAATTGAGCCGAACCATTAGCACCCCTAAATATCAAATATCAGATAATTATGAAAAATATATTTCACATGAAAATGAATAGTTAAAGATTGGAGAGGTGGAGATTATATAATCTGCATTATATTTTATGTAATCTTGTTGGGGATTACCACTATTTGCATTATACATTTATTATGTAATAAGTTAGATAACCCATGCATTATTACAACTCAATCCTCAATATTTGTCTCTTTCTTAGCAGCTACAGATCTTCTCAACTTCCCCCTACTCCCTAAGCCCAACTCTCCCCGTCCCCACCCAACAAAATAGAAAACACAGCCAACTTAAGATATAAATAATATAATAATGACGGTTCACTTAAGGAATTTGAAAAAAAAATTGAACCTAAACAATTTTGAACACCAACTTAAATTAATATTTTACATTTGTTCAAAATATTCAAAAATTAATATATGTACATAAACACAGAAAATTTATCATATACATATAGTGTAAGGATATTCACCCTCCCCACCCTCTAAATCCCCCATACACAAATAGCGACATAATCACTATTTAAAGATTATGCGTATAATAACAACAACAACATATTTAATGTAAATTCATAATGAATTTTAAAGAGGGTAAATTTTACGCAAATTTTATCTCTTGAGTAGGGAATTTAAAAATATTTTAAGTTATTGAATTTTAAATTAAATATTTTTATATATTTAATAAAAAATTTAAAACAAAAATAAGGTTCGAACCAAAATTGTGCGTTCAGCCAAACTTGCAAGTCATATCCTAGTTCCTCCTCTATATGCATATTACATTGTACCTTCTGTCTCAAGAGTTGTACTTTTATTTAATGAAAAAAGAAAAATCAAAGTAATGATTTCTGTTTTAGTGGGTCCACCACTTCTGCTACCAGCAAAGAAAGAGAAGGCATTTAGTTTGTCTTTTTGTTCATCACATTGAAATTATCAAACAAATCTCAGACGTAGGATCAAAAAAAAATTTGACTTTACCTGATTACCCATTACCCGGTCATCATTTTTTTCCTTTATATTTCCCACACTTCTAGTGAAAATATATATCTCCAAAAATGGCAATAGAATTGATGGGTTATTCGAAAATGAATAAGCAATTAGCTATACAAGAAGCTACTTCAGCCGGTTTAAAATCTATGGAACATTTAATCCGGTTGGTTTCTCATCAACAACAACAACAAAACCCGGTTCAGCTCGATTGCCGTGAGATAACTGATTTTACGGTTGGGAAGTTTAGGAAGGTCATTTCTATGTTGGACCGGACCGGTCATGCCCGGTTCAGACGTGGTCCGGTTCACCATCCTGATTCGTTTACTTCGTTGTCTCTTTCTCCGTTGAATCAGCAGTCGTTGAACTTATCTCCGGCGAAGGAGACACCGCCGCCGCCGCCGCCGCAGCCGCAGACGGCGTTGACGCTTGACTTTACCAGGCCAAACGTTGACCGTCCAACGGGAAATTGTAACGCTGTTGTTGCTGCGAAAGCTAAAGAGGCTTTCAGTATATCGACGGCGATGGCGACATCGACGAACTCGTCGTCGTTTATGTCGACGATAACCGGCGAAGGAAGTGTATCGAACGGTAAGCAAGGTTCGTCTTCAATGTTGTTGATTCAGGCCCCAGCTGTTTCCGCTGGGAGACCTCCGATCGCCGGAAAAAGATGCCGCGAGCACGAACACTCCGATGATATCTCAGGCAAAACCTCCGGCTCCGGCAAGTGTCACTGCAAAAAGAGGTTTGTTTTTGTCTGTCTTTAACTTTTTCCTCACCTACTTTAGCAAATCTCTAAAGTTTGACCAAATTGCGCATGGTTTCCACGTTCCATGTAGCGCGTCGTCATAGAGTATCGGACTTTTGATGCTTTTCTTTTCTCCGTCTTTGTTGACTTCATCACATTTACGCTTTTACAAACTCCCTTTACAGCTACGTTTTCCAAATACGACATTTAATAATTCACTTTTTCTGTTATTTGACAAGTGAAAGTAAACGGAGGGGTATATTATTTTTTTATTCATTTTTATTTGTTCACAATTTTAAAAATAAATTTTTATTTTTACTTAAGTCAAATTTAATATATAAAAAATAATTAAATTATTTTTATATTTTATCTCTAACATTAATTATTCATTTCAAATTCCATTTTGACTGTACACCATTTAATAGGAGTATCATCGCAAGATATGCATTTCATTTTTTATTTTTTAAGTGATGCATAAAATCAAAAGTAGACGAATAAAAGTGAACGAAACGTAGAGACTAATTTATTATTTTTTAATTTAGACATTTTTAATTGATCTTTTTTTGGTCAAACAGGAAATCTCGTGTTAAGAAGGTGACAAGAATCCCGGCGATAAGTTCAAGAGTCGCCGATATACCGGGAGATGAGTTTTCATGGAGAAAGTACGGGCAGAAGCCGATCAAGGGTTCAGCATACCCAAGGTAACTACCATGCACCATCAATCACAGCTGTTTTTTTCCGTATCATATAAATGAACGGATCAGATCTAATGTAAAAAATTGATAAATTACGCAACATGACAAATATGTAGCTATAGTTTCAAAACAATTACGAAATATAAATATTGTATTTACAAAACATAGCTAGCTATCTATGTTGATATATCTCTTTCGCGCGATTTTCCAATAATACAATATGTGCTAATGCAACTGAATTGATATCCCGCCCGACACATTTTAATACAATTGATACTCGCTAGATACATCAACAACTATATCTATGTTTCATAATACACAAACTGTAACTATATTTGGTGTAGTTATTTATGAATTTTATTTCTTTTAATTCTCAGGGGATATTATAAGTGTAGCAGTGTACGTGGATGTCCAGCGAGGAAACATGTTGAAAGGGCAATGGATGATCCTGCGATGCTGATTGTGACTTATGAAGGGGAACATCGTCATACGCAAGTCGCGATGCAGGAGAATAATTCTCAAATGGTTGCTCTTGCGTCAACGGAAGAGAGGAAGGACTAAGGAGTGAAATGAAAGCTAGGGTGGAGGGGTTTAGGGTATTTTTTGCAGTTTGGATGTAGTGGAGGGGTGAAAATGACATTTGAGAAAGTTAGAGGTTAAAAAGAGTAGAGAGTTGTAGTTGGGGGTTTGGGTTGTTATGTAAATTTGGAAAGATTTTAGGGGCTGAAAGAGAAAAATGAAAAGTTTAGAATGTTGCAAATTTTGACTCCTTTTTGTTTAATTTAATACTCATTTCGAAAGATTAGCTTGAAATGACAAAAAAAATTAGTAGCCGCTTTAACATAGATATGATTGAAACTCTAAAAAAAAAAAATTATGAAGTTAAGTTTAAAAATACTATTTAAAAATTATAATTGTGTTTAGATATACATCCCACTTGCAATTAAAAGTTTTGAGTGGACATTTCTTTTCATTTTTTGATCAATTTTCTTAATTTCACTTTTAAAATTAACCTACAAAATTACTCTAATATAACTAATGTGAAAATATTTTTTGGAAAAAGAATTTTATGGCCGAAGGGCTCCATTGTTTGTTTACAAATATTAACTGAACATGTATGGAGATTTGTCATCTATAATAATTAATTGTCTTCTTCTAGAGTCTTGTCTTTGTTTTAAAAAGAATTAATATTACTTAATGAGGAAGTCAAAAAGGTTGTGCAATGAATGGGGTAGGAATATGGATTTCGATCAAATTTTTATTATTATTTTAGAAAAAATGATTTTGACAAAGTTGGGGTCTCTTAGTCATCACCAACTAACAAGATTCTATTCTATGAAGGATTGCTTCAAATCCAAAGTGTTTGGCCCAGTGGCCAATACATTAGGGTATTGCTGTCTGAGGTTCCGTGTTCGAGTCCTCTGATCAGCGAGAGTGGAACTGTGTTCCCCCAAAAAAATCCCTCCATACGCGTAGGGCCAAGCGGTGTATACTAATCCGTAGGGCAGTAGGAGGTGGGGTTTCTGGGTATGGGTCAGAATGCGGTGGGACCAGTCACTTTAAAAAGTTTACCCTACCACAATTTTCCTTCACAGACCTGTCGGACCGGGGCACAGACCTGTCGGACCGGGGTGTGGGGGCTCCTGGGGTGAGAGATTCCACCTTTTGGAATAAGGATTGCTTCAATTAATTAATGAAAGTACAATGCTTTGTTTATGTACTCTCCAATTCACATTTACTTGTCCATATATTTATATATATATATATATATATTAACTTTTACTTATTATTTTTAGCATATTAAAAAAAATTCCTTCATACTTTACTCAACATTAATTATTTATTTATCAAATCATTTCTCAAAACTAAGATTAAATAACAATTAATATGGACATTGTGGCTTATACCAATTTTTTTTTTTTAAAAAATGTGTAAAGTCCAAACTGAATAAGTAAAAGTAGATTGAGAGAGTGTATTAAGCTGCTGAACATTTGATGGATGTGCATAAACTCTTTAATCAATCCCCCCCACCAACCCACCCACCCACCCACCCAATTTATATGTAGGTTGTTGCATTTTAGGAAGAATTTGTTTCGAGCAAAATAGGGAAGTGGTTTTAAAAGATAAATGTGGTACTTGGGATAACTAATTTTGCACACACTTCAACTAAATTTCACGAGTTTTATGAGGTATCTGCTATTTCTGTCTACAAAAATTTTGATAGATAAGAAGAAATCACGTGTTTTTACCTCTGCTGAGATTTTAAACTTGAGACAAACCACCCCCACTAGTTGAACTCGATGCCCTCGTCGAGGTTGTTTTAAGGTAGTCCTCCACCTGCTTGTCGAACTTCCACATTAAAGAACCCTTCTCCCAAGTAGCGTCAGCTTTTTGCTTTCCTTTCCAATGAACCAAGAACTCAGTCCGCCTATTTTTTTACTCATGCCAAGAACCCGATGATCCAGAATCTTTTCAATCTCAGTGTCAAGCTGTGTTCGCACCATATCCGGCGCTTTCTTTGACTTGTTTCTACTCGGATTCAGCATCTTCGTAATAAGGCTTCAAAAAGCTTACATGGAAAGTCGGTTGCAACTTCAACCTTTCTGGCAACTTCAACTTGTAAGCGACCTTGCCTGCCTTCTACACAACTTTGAACAGTCCGTCATACTTAAGTACAAAACCCATGTGTTTGTGCTTACTTCCAATCTATTTCCAAATCTACGGCGTAAGCTTCAACAACACTTTATCTTCTACAAGCATCTCATGATTATCTTGCGCTTCTACAAGCATCTCATGATTGTCTTGCGCTTCTACAAGCATCTCATGATTGTCCCTTGTGTAATGATATGCAGTAGGGCATTTGCCTTGACTCTTTTTCTTCGCAATATCCATCGGAGTCATAGGCTGTTTGCCTAGGACTAACTCAAACGAACTCATCTCTGTTGCTGACGACTTTTGCAAATTATAGAAAAATTGTGTTGTATCCAATAATTCCACTCAGTTCCTCTAACTTGCCGTCACGTAATGCCTCAGATATTCTTCCAACAAGTGATTAATTCTTTCGGTATGCTCATCGGTTTGAGGATGATTGGTTGTTGAAAACTTCAAATCAATCCCCATCAAGTTGAACAATGCTGTCCAAAAATGACTTGTAAAGCGAACATCTCTGTCACTTACAATGTCACCTGGCACGCCAAAGAACTTAACCACATTCTTATAAAATAAATCTGCAGCAACGTCGGACGAACACACAGCTGGGGCAGCAATGAAGATAGCATATTTTGAGAACCTGTGAACCACCACCATGATTGATGCCATATATTTTACCTTCGGAAACCCACTGATAAAGTCTATTGAAACGGACATCCACGACCTCTTAGGAATGGGAAGAGGCTGGAATAAACCTGTTTCATTCTTACTCTTTGTCTTGTCCAGCTGACAAACCAAACAAGTCTTAATATAAGCTTCTATATTATCTTCCATCTTCGGCCAAAAATACACTCGAGACAGTAAGGCAAGCATCTGTTCAACGCCTGAATGACCTGCCCAAGTAGTGTCATGGGCCTCTTTCATCAGTTCCCTACGCAATCCACCACCTTAAGGTACGGCGATTCTCCCCCTTTTGAAATAGAGGAGATCGTCCCCGATCCAATACCTCCTCATTGTTCTGTCCCGAACTTGACTCATCAACTTAGCAACAATGAGTCGTTTGCAGCACATAATATAATATTTTCAATAAAATCACACTCTAATCGAAAAATTGAATATATAACAACAAATACCTCTTTTCTACTCAAGGCATCAACGACTTGATTGTGTTTGCCCGATTTATGCTCCCAAGCAAAGTCATACTCTACCAAGAACACTTGACAATGAGCCTGCTTTGGACTTAGCTTGCGTTGCATTTTGAAATATGTATTAGCAACGTTATCAGTCCGCACAACAAACTTAGTCCCCAATAAGTAAACTCGCCACACCTGCAGGCAATGGACAACAACAACCATCTCATTTTCGTGAGTAGAATATCTTTGCTCTGTATCATTCAATTTTCTGCTTTCAAAGGCCACAAGATGACCTTCTTGCACCAACACACCTCCAACAACCTTGTCGAAAACATCAGTATGCACTTCAAATGGCAACTCAAAGTCAGGCAGCTTCAATATCGATTCCGACACAATGGCCTTCATTAATGAATAAAAAACAGCATCACACTTCTCAGACCAAGCCCGTTGAACATTCTTCTTCAAGTCTGTCAATGCAGTTACATTCTTCGAATAACCAGCAATAAACTTGCGATAGTAATTTGCCAAGCTTAAGAATGATCGCAACTCTTTCACGTTGCTTGGTGCCTGCCAGTAAACAATGGCCTTCACTTTATTAGGATCTATCCTTACTTGGGTCTGACTCACCAAGTGCCTAAGGAATTTGATCTCTTGCTGGGAAAATTCACATTTCTCCATCTTTACATAAAGCTTGTACTCCCACAACCGAGATGGTATTTTGCTCAAGTGATGAATATGTGTCATCTAGAGAGTGACTATAAATGACAATATCGTCTAAGTATACTACTACAAAGTGATGCTCAAACAACACATCATTCATTAAATTACATAAAGTTGTCGGGGCATTTGTAAAGCCAAACGACATTACAAGAAATTCATAAAAGTCATATCTAGTTACACACGTAATTTAGGCTCATCACCCTCTGCTATTCTGACATGCCAAATCTAGCTTAGTAAATCAGTTTGCTTGACTTAGTCTGTCCATGAGATCTTGAACCAGCGGCACCAGATACTTGTTCTTCATAATCACTTTGTTCAATGCCCTATAATCCACACACATCCACATCGAACCATCATGTTTCTTTTGGAACAAAACAGGAGCACCATAGGAAGCTTTAGACGGTTGAATCAATCCAGCATCAAGCAACTCATCCAACTGTTTTCTCAATTCTGCCAACTCCTTTGGGGTCATACGGTAAGGAGCTTGCGCAGGGGCAACAGAACCCGGCAGCAACTCTATCTTGTGATCAATATCCCTCCTTGGTGGAAGCATTTTGGGAAGTTCTGGTGGCATAACATCAGCAAATTCTCCCAATAGTTTTGCCACATGGTCTAGCACATCTACCTTCACGTCCGATTTGATCTCAATTATAGCAACAAGAAAGGTTTGTTCACCCTTCTTCAATCTTTTTTCAATAGAAACAACAGAAATAATGAGACCCTTGTACTTACTTTCTCCGCTTCTCCATATGGATGAACAACATTGATGAATCATGTCATATTCTCTTGAATCACCATTACTCCGTCCAAGTCGGACATTGCAACGAAGAAGTTCTTCTTCAAGAAATCAATTCCGAGTATCATATTGAAATCTCCCAAGGGAATCACCATCAAATTGTGTTTTACAGCCCAAGGTCCAACCAGCACCTTCACATTATAAGCCATACCTTTTATCAATTGGGAATCTGATTTACAGTCTTCATATAAGACAATTTTTTTGTCAACTTCAGTCCGAATTTTGCAGCAAGTTTGACATCAATAAAAGTGTGAGTAGCTCCAATATCCACCATCGCCACTATCACTTTATAGTCAACTTTTATCTCTAAATGCAGTAACGAAACATGAGGATTTGGTGAAGACTCACCCACTGCGTTCACTAGTGAAATATGATTATTCAAGAGCAAACCCAGCGGATTTGCCAAGGCAGCAACAATACCCCTCCTCATTCGTTGGAGCATTTCCAGAAAGCATTGTGTTAACTCGTTCCCTGTTTGGACAACTCTTGGTCAAGTGAGGCCCTCCACAAGTCCAACAACCTTTAGCATTTGCCGAATTTCCCTTGTTCTTCGAGTTTCCCGAATCAACCACCGCTTTGCTCTTTCTAGCATCATCTTTCCTTGATTCTTTTCGCCAGTCCCCCTTCTTGTTTGTCTTCCTTTTAGGCTTTTAAGACAAAAAAAATTCAGTTGGAGTGCGGGTTGAACGACAGTCAACCAATGAGTCAGCAACCACAATCGCACTTGGAATGTCCTTCACGTTCTGCCTTCTAAGTTTGTTCTGCGACCAAGCCTGCATTCTAGAGATAAAATTGTGCAACTTACGGTCGTCAAACATATTTTGGATATTTAACATCAAAGAAGTAAATTCCTTGATATAATCACGAACATATCCGGTCTGTCTAAGCTTTTTCAATCGATTGCTAGCAATCCAAGATGCATTGCTAGGCAGAAACTGATCACGCATCTTCTTTTTCAACTTTTCACAATAAACAATCTTTGTTCTGCCAACACTAACATCATCCACATCACATGTTCTCCACCATAGTTTCACATCATCAATATCCGGTGATCAAGAAGAGAATGTCGTAATGGAATGGGCGAGGTCCCACATACATGGTCGTAATGTTTAATTTATCATTCTCAGCAACACGGGCAGTTGAGAAATACTGCTCCATGTCCCAAAGGAAATTTTCCAGTTCTTTCGCACTTTCATGAATTGACTGCATTTCCACGTCAACAACGTTCTTAAATGCAGTCAATTCGGTGATCACGCCATAGATCTGAGTTAGAATACCAACCAGACACACAACATCGACAGTTACCCCAATCAGCACCTCCAAACGTTCGACTTTACCCCGCAATTCATTTCTTGTACTTCCACCAGTCATATTTCCAAGTATCACACCGTAATGCTCTGATACCACTTGATACAAGGGTGATTTTTTTCGAGTTCACCACTGCACGGCAGTCGCACCACACAACCGACTTCAGCCTATATACACAAACTCTTTTCTGACACTTCGAATTATTTAGCAACAATACATAATGAAAGGGACACAAGTATTTACAGGCCGAAATCCAACCTTTTTCTTATCTCTCAGATATACAAAGAACTCACTCGAATTTGAAGGCTTAGAAAACTGATAAATGCCTTAGCCAAATTCTGCCTACATAAAGAAAATCTGCCTATGGCAATTACAAAGGGGAGGGGCGTGCATGGCACATGTCAGCCACATAAAATAAGGAACACTTAGCATAATCTAAGGGCCATTTCGCCCAATCTTCAGCAGCACTTGCAATTTTTCCCATAACTGTTGCACATGCCGCGCACATGATGTAACTGTCGCATGTGTCGCGCGCATGCTAGCGCCCATGTGCCTCGCACCTGCCTGTCGCTCATGTGCCTCGCGCGTGCATGCCTTCAACTCAGCTTCGCCCAATACTTAGATTATTTTTTCATGTCCATGTTATGCATTTGCCTTGCACACCTTGCCCTCATCCAGCCCATGCCAACACCCATGTCTGTCTGAGTCGTCCCACTACCTTGCACGCATGTATGTTAGGTGTCATGCGTCTGTCCTTGCCACTGACATTTGTCAAGGCTGCCTTTCCAACACCCAAGCACCTTGACTTAGACGCACATTGCTTCCTTAGCTCACATAGGCCAATGTCAAGGGGCAATGCACAAGCCCTTGATATTGCCTCCACTCGGCGTCTGTCATGTTCAAGTCTGGGGTCTAACAAGTACCATGGTTCTTTACAAAGTTAACGTTAAAATCTTTGTTAATACAACTGAGCGAGGGGCAATGGGAAAGATTATACCTGTAACTGAGATAAAACTAATTACATTATGGTGTGGGGACGTTATTTTAATATTATAAAGGAATAGAAACTAGAGTGAAAACCTTTTTGGATGTATGGCAATGTAAATTGTTGTATCTGTACGTATTGGGTCTATATATACTTGATAATTTGATGTATACTAGCTTATCAGGGTGTTTGAATTGGTTTATTTTAAGTATTTTTTAGCTTTTAAGCTTTTTTCTATTTTTTGTGATGTTTGAAAAAGATAAAAAGTTTTTAAGCACTTATTTTTAGGTCAAAAATATTAAAATAAGCCAAAAGCTAAAAGTTGGACAGGATAACTTTTAACTTTTAGCTTATAAGCTATTTTTAAAAAGTCAATCCAAACACCCTTTATATTGAAATTCTACCAAACTTGTAAGACATGTTTGGAAGGATGAAATCTAATAGGATAAAAAATGAGGTAATATAATGCCATGAAATACAAGTTCAAAGAGACCAAAAGTGTTCCTTCTATTAGCCTCTTACCAACATTAATTGACTCTTCTTCGATAGCTTTCAAGCACTGAACCTGATCTAATTTATTTGTAGTTGTAGCAAGGGTGTAGTTGTAGCAAGGGTGGTTCGTACATACAACTTAGATTATCTATTTCATGGCTCACAAGATATTATTCTATTGAAAAATCATTATGCAAGCAATTTTCTCAATTGAATTATCTCCGCCAATTGGATAAAACCAACTTCTTTTGTGCCCGTCTGATTCAATGTTGTCTTTCCACTTCACTAAGATAGAACCTCGACTAATCCAATATTGTATCAATACATGTCCCACGACACGAAATTGGAAGGCCATGATCGGCATCCAACGAGCCTAACGCCCACCTAGCTAATCCATTACCCTATCGTATCATAATAAGTATGAAACATACAATAGCGTACCAAACGACTCCATACATCACATAAAAAGGCCTGAGCTGCCCTGTACCCTCGTACAATAAACCAAAAAAAAAAAGGTTCACAAGAAGGCCCCATGGACACAAAATGCATAACCATAGCAAGACACGCCTCGTTTGTCATGAGACGTGAGGTAAAATTCACAAATAGCCACATTTTAGTCCATATAGTTGAAAAATAACCATTATCCTGGAGTTTCAAATTGTACAAGTGAAACTCCAAGATATTGTCATGAAGTTTTTTACTTGTGGAATTTGAAACTCCCAAGGCAATGGCTACTTGTTAAAGAGAGGACTGAAAGTAGCCAGTGATATTTCTATTGAGACGTGTATGTGCAAATACATCCCAAAATCATAAATATCTACTCACAAGTCATTGGAGCTTCTAAAAGGAAGTCTACAAGAACATCATTTCATATAGTAATTGTTTTAAGGTTGGCATTGCTAGGGGGAAAAGCATTCAGTAACCATGATTGGACAGAGAAGAAAACACAAACCATGATTGAAATGGAATTTTGAATATTCTCATCATTCTTGTTTTTAGTACTGATTCCAATGGTTTTAATCTCCTTTCCATTGTGAGAAATGGTATTCAATAGAAAGAATGGAAAACAATGCATAGAAAGTGAAAAAGAATCCTCAAAAAAACAAGATGCTAGTAGGATGTAATCTAACAAGAAACATAAGAAAATCAACATTACAAGAAAAATCGTGTATAACTCACAGTCAATTGCCTCGATTAAGGAGCTAAAGTCCAATAAGAAACTTAAGTAAAAGAAGCATTCATAAATCATAACCAATTATCAAATGGGAGATAATCCAGCCAGCAGAGGATATTTCATAATTAAAAACTAATTGCTAGTAAAGAAGACATCATATTATCTTTATTGATCAACATCGTTCCGATAAGGCTCAGAGCTCTACTTCAACTGACATTTCCATCTAACAGGAATAAATAACATGTTGCATATTATGTAAAGATACATATAAGAATTGGTAAACCTCTAGAAATGAAAATTACCTATATTGTACAAGACAGCTGTAACAAATCAGGGAACAGAATACCGCTTCTTACTTCGTCACTGAATTTATCACTAAGTATGCGGAGACATATTGAATAGGTTTAACCGGAAGGTCCTCGATATATCTAACTTAGGGCCCCACTTTTGCGCTGCGAAGATGTGCTCATGAATTGGACGACCAAAAGCTTCTTTATGCTTGTAATAAATCTGACCTGGCTAAATGGTAGTGAATGAATACTTCATAAACTTACTATACACAAAGTGATTGATGGCCATCTAACAATTATTTAACAGTAGGAGAAGTCTGATTCTGATCTGTAATAACATTGATGAATTTTCCACTAGGATGTCGGACTTTGAAACTACCATGTTTCACAGGTTTCGGATGAAATAAACCATTCAGCATATTTTCCAAAGATTGAGCTGTATATTTCACATATTTACTGCTTCCTTCTTGTTCAACCAATGGCCCGTAATTCTGCATGTAACTCCGGTAAACAGGCACGATCGCCTGAATGATTAGCTGGCATGTCTTATTGCGCAAGTCTTTGTCGATCATTACCCAATTAGCCTGCTTCTTATACATTTCATCAAATGCTTCATTAAAAGCTTTTAATCTTTTCTTCACAAGATCACGAGCTGTCGCACGTCCACCAGAAAACAGAATAAGACCTTCCCTGCTTAATAAAGCAGGAAGCTTTCCCCAACTCTCTTTCAAGAAAAAGGCGGAATAGTACTCCTTGTACTGTTCGTGTTCTCTTAACCGAGAATCTCCCAACAGACCTCCAAGTTTTGTTCCTTTCAGATGCTTATATAGATGCCAATGGTTATTCATCAAGAACACAAATGACAAAATAACATCTTGATAGGCCTTCGACCATGTCTCTAAGTTCATGTCAACAGCTCTCATTATATTCAGTAGCTCATTAATGAGCAGGCGCTCTTGAAATTTTTCCTGCTTCCAACTTCTTTCAATAATCAGAACTTGCGTGAGGATCGACATATAATCGTCCCCAAGCAGCTTATTGCAATAGTCGGTGATGAAAACGACAAGTTTCGGAACACTGCCATCGGGAGGTGGCGGCATTTGCCTTTGCAACTCAACTTGAACCAGAAGTTCCCAAAAGATCTCGCTTGCCCCTTCGATCACACTCTTGATTAAATCCCTCGTCAAGTTTTGTATTTCCACACACGCAGCCCCACCGAAGAGTCTATTGAAATCCAATCTTAACTTGTTTAAAGATGCAAATATGTCCAACAGCTTCAACAGCTTGATAGGATCCTTCTTACTCTCCGTAACAGTTTTCCCAAATTGAAGGAATGCGAGAATTCCCGCTTGAGCAGCTATTTTTGCAAAACAGCTCATCCACACATCCAATCCTATTCTCTCGAAAACATCGTTGCAAAGTTTATACTCAGCTTCGAAAAGATGTTTTACAGCAAATTCTAAATGCTTACCCCACTGAGCAATATGACCCTCAATGCTCTGCACATCATTGAATTCGGAGACCGAGATCTCTAGATAATCCAAATTAAGTGCCTGCAAACTTGCCCGGACATTAGTACTCCGAACCTCAACATAAATAGATATGCACTTATCAAGCCGATTATTAGCGATCAACCGTCCAATTATAGCTTGTAGCTTCTGGATAACAGTCACCGGCAAAGGGGACGGGGCAATGCAGGGTTGTTCACCAGGAAAAGCCGGAGCAGACATTGGCAACGGAATAGTATTTTCAACCAAAAGCCGTCGAAATTCACTTTCCAATCGGTCCAACGCAACCTCAAGAAGCCCACCATCAAGTCGACCCTTTTCCTCCCCGTTATGCAATTCCCTTAAAGAAGTCAACGCCTCTTTCATACTCGAAGTAAACCTTCCATCAGCAACAGCATGGTCTTCGAGGTACTCCACAATATCTGCTAACCACTGAATTGCCATCTCACAATTCTCCCCTAAAAATCTTAATGCCTCTTCAAGCCTCTTGAGCACACCAAGGTACCCCGGGAGGTCTGATTGAGGATCAGACAACGACTTCTCGAGTCCATGAATGGCATCAAACACTTTTAGAACCGCGGTCGCAGGGACCACGGCACGGTTAATATGGCCCCCAACAGCACCAAGTGCATCTTTCTGAGCCCTAATTGGCCTTATTGCTGCCTCCAAAGATGGCAATCTTTGAATAATCTCATCAAATCTAGGCCCAGCTTTTTCAATAGATACCCCCAAAGCTTTTGACTTTTCAAAATTTGCCCTCAAACATTTTCTTGTAGACATCAAATTTTCAATGCCTTTCTCCATCTGGGTCATGCTAAAATTCACCAAAACCAACAAAGACCCACTAATCCACAAATAAAACCACAAATGAATCTTAAATATCAAACAACTCAAACATAAAGATTGTAGTTTTCCCCTTATATATGCAAACACAGAAACAAACTTCAAAAAACTCAATCTGGGGTCTTATAAAACTGAACTTTGATCACTTTTTTCTTCGACAAAATTCACCAAACAAAACCAAAGTTTTGTTCTTTTGTCTTCAAGTTGATCAAGAAACCACAACCCCGCCAAAAAATTACCAGCCACAATCAAGAAACCACAACCCCAGCAAAAAATTACCAACCCACAATCGAGAAACCACAACCCCAACAAATAATTACCAAACCACAATCAAGAAAACCAACAACTATTCATACAACAACAACAAAAAAACTGATAAAGAATAACTCACAGATAAATTACTAGTGAAGATCCAGTAAATATGAGCAAGATTTGAATGTTGGGATTTAAGTGGAGTGGAGGAAAAAGAAAGAGGGATAGAGAATGTAAACCCTAAAGATAAATCGGGAAACTAAAAGGGAGTGCTTTTTAACAACACTCTTTTGCTTAGTCCACGAATTGTCCTGGCAATGACAAACTGCCAGACAGTAGTACTACATAGGAGGAGTATTCATTTTCTCTCTCTTCTCTCTCTCTCTATATATATTATTTTATTTTGAGAATCTGAGATTTATGAGATGATTTGTGTCATTTCTGAGGGAAAAAGAAATGAATTTTGAGTTGATTCTAAGGCTTGCCAATGGGCCGAGTCCGGTCCCGCCTCGACACCGCCCGGAATCCGCGTATTAAAAAAAAATTGATATCGGGACTCGAACCGGGACGGAACAATGTCTCGTCACGACCCGTCCCGGCCCGCCCCAGTCCCGCCAATCCCGATTCGATCCCGAGCCCGCCCCGATCCCGCCCGTAACCCCCCTTAGCAAAAAAAACCGTTGCACCAACGACCATTTTAGATTTTGGCCGTTGTGCAACAACCATTTTTGGCCTCCCCCTACCCCTTAATATTTATTTTTAACCCATAAGTTATTATATTTACACTTTAACCCAATTTTTCAACTATAAATAACTCATTTTCTCTTCATCTTTCTCACAAATCTTCATACAATCTCTCTAATCTCTCAATATATCTCTCTACAAGTTTATATTGTTTACTAAATATTCAATTTTATTTATTCATTTGGGAATTGGGAGTGAAGTTGGCAACTAGCTTGAGGATCTTCCATCGAGCAAAGTTTCAATTTTCAACTCTCGATTACACGTCGACATTACGTCAGCGTTTGGTACATTCGTTCCTTCATTAAATTATTATTGTCTGTTTATTTTATTTAGCGTACTTAATTTTTATTATCTTTAATTATTTATTATCATAATTAAAATGGAAGGATTAAGAGGTACGTTTAAGGGTAAGGGTGTTTCTTCTAGTAAGGGCAACAAGGGCAAGGGTACTTCTTCTAGTCATCCTATTCCTACATAGGATGATTTTGTTGATACTGAACATTTTCCTATAATACCATTAGATTTAGACGAGGAGCTATTTTCTGAAACTCAAGAAGACTTTAATTTAGACGATGATCTAGATGATACACCCACTAATGTTGATGACAACACACCCACTAGTGCACCTTTAACTGAAATGCCTCCTATTCCCCCTAATATGAGACGAGGTCAGGCAAAACGACAATTAAAATCAGATGCATGGATATTTTTTGATAGGGACGTAGAGAATCAAGTAGCTTAAAATTTGTAAATATGTTTTAAAATTTAAAACTGGAAAAGGTCACGGTGGGACGGGGGGTTTAATGAGACACGTAGTAAGGGCTCATCTAGCTAGGTATGCCCAATACCAGACTTCAAAACCGGGTGCGCAAACGCCCGCTCTATCGGGACAAGGTTCACATACTGATACTGTCCCGGACCAAGTACAGGGTCAAATTAACCCTATGACGGGGGGAATTGTAGGCCCTAAATACAATAAATATAGAGATAGGGAAGCAATATCAAAATTAGTTGTTGTGGAGGGTTTGTCTTTTTCATTTCCCTCATCTCCCGATTTTATTCATTACATTAGAGATATATATAATCATGCTTTTAACGGTTTTCATAGATCAACTGTTAAGAGAAATATATTTAAATTCGCACATGAATATCAACAATATTTACGTTATGTCATTATATCATTTTAATGGCAAAGTATCTATCACATCTAATATAGGTCGTAGTACTAAAGACCATGATTATTTAACGGTAACTTGTCATTGGATAGATTATAAATGGTCTATGCAAAAACGTATCTTAGCGTATAGATATATAGATGATAGGCACACTGGTACTTTTATTGCAGAAAATATTTATTAAGTGTGCCATTATTACGGAATAACTGATAAAATTATGACTATTACATTAGATAACGCTTCTTCTAACAATTACGTTATTACAATTTTAAAAAATAATTTAACTCCAACTTTTTCAGATCATTTTCATATAAAATGTGCGTGCCATATATATAACTTAATTGTAAAGGATGGTCTATCACTTTTTGAAGACATTCTTAGTAAAATACAATTTGCTATAAACTTTATTTTTAAAAGTAATATAGTACAATGAAGAAAAGAATATAAAAAAACTTGTCACGATTGTGGACTACCTTATAGAAAAATTCCATAAGAAATATCCACTAGGTGTAATTCTTTATACGAGCAACTACTTGTTGCTTATGACTATAGAAAACCTATAACTTTATTTTTTAACTCTCATAATCAAAATCCAGCTGATATGGTTGTAGATAGTGATTGGGTAAAAAAATTTGAACATATTGTATTTTTAGAGAAATTTCTTCAAGCAACAAAAGAATTTTTCGGTATATATTATCCTACTATTTCAACTATGTTGTTTTATATAACTCTAATATTTTTATTACTTAGTGAATATATGGAAAAACTAGCTTATATGGCAGCTATTAAAAAAATATTTATCAAAATAAAAAAATATTTTATTCATATTCCCACTATTTATATTATTGGTGTTATATTAAATTCGACTATTAAAATAGACAGTACTAAATCACTTATTGAAACTATTTACGATTGTATAGAAGTACTACCACCTCCAAGTCCAAAAAATCTAAATCACCCACCACCTATTGAACAAACTAAAGAAGAAGTGTTGTCTAATATATAGGTTTTACCAACAAGAAAGTGTTAGTAACCTACCGGCTTCCATACCATCTTCTTCATCTTCAACACAACCTCACAAAAGACATGTTGTTTCTACGGCTAGTATTGAAAGCCTCAGAAATAGAATGTGCAGCCATACCGCTACTAACCAAATTAGCGAGTTTGATATTTTTGTTTTGCAGGGTTCTGTACCGTACCAAGAAGTTATCCATGAAGATGGACATGAAGACTTGCTGAAATACTGGAGGGGGAATAAGAAGACCTTTCCGACACTTTCAATGATGGCCTGAGATGTTTTGAACATTCAAGCGTCATCAACTGCGTCTAAAAACGCTTTTTCTGCCGGCATATATCAAATAGGAGACCACAGACACTCATTAGTCGGAGACAGCTTGGAAATTGCAGTATTATTCAGAGATTGGATACGAGCGGAGCAGAGAAGATGTGGTCAACCGGAGATCAACGAAGAAGAAGACGAAACTACAACGAAATCTTATCCGAAGGTGGTGGAAGCGACGTGGATCAATTTGACCAACAAATACCAATTCCAACCGAAGAACCACAGGAAATTATCAAGCAATTGGAACATGTTTTTTTGAGAATGTAATTTTTTTAATTGTAATTTTATTATGTAATTTGCAACTTTTGGACAACATCACAAAGTTGCAATTTAGACAATTGTATTTGTATTACAAAAAAATCATATGTCTATTAAATAATATAAGAGACACAAAAACAGTCTTGGGATGTTTTTATTACACTATATTGTCTTGTTTATTGATTTTTTTTATACATATGTTATTAAAAAAAAAAAACCCGCCGGAACCCGATACCGATCCCGCCCCGACCCGATTCCGACGGAATCGGGATTGGGACGGGACTTCGGAAAATCCCGCCAAACCCGATCCCGCTTGACCCCCCAGCCCCGATCCCGCCCCCTTCACCCGACCCCGCCAAACCTGGCCCGCCATATCCAAGCCCGGCCCACTGGCCAGCTATAGTTGATTCTACTTTGTGTCACGCCCTTTTGTTTTCTTGTGCTGTTGTTGCTATATTGCCATTTTTAGAAAAATAAAAATCAATCTTTTTTCATTTTTAAGATTTTCTTATTTAATCCAGTTTTAGTAATGAACAAGACTTAAATCGGAATACTAATAAATCCTTAAGACGAGACTAAAGAAGCATAAAATTAATTAAAGTCAATACAAATTTGATAAGATGATAATCATTTAGGGTAAACTAAGAATTTCATCCTTAAACGATATTACTTCCTAAAAAAAGACGGTATTTGAGTCAATGTGGACATTGTTCCTTAAATTTCATTAAATAAATTTACAAATTTAGAGAATACATAATTATAAAACTGGATTAATTTTTTATTGTTGGTATATAAACACGATGGATGTACTCAATTCAGACTACGGACTAGTTCCAGAAGGAAGCTTAAGAAGTAGAACGTCGAAAGAGAGACGTTAGTCGAGGACCAACGATCAAGGTTGAGTAATTGATAGTTTGCATGTCAAAAAGTAATTAATCCTTCTTTCCTTCATAAAATTAATTTATCTAAGAGTTTAACTTATTTACACCGGCCAATATTATCTAGTTTAGGGGTTCAAAATATCGTGACTACCATGTCATACACAATGAAAACATTCCATAATCCAGACAAATGAGTATAATCATTAGTATGAAATAGGCTTAACCCCTCAATATTTGTGCTCAAAACAGTAAAATCCTTCATGCTGCAAACCAACACATTCTTGATCAGATTGGAAAACACAAACTAAGATACAAATTTGAGACCATACTACTTACCACTTCATTACCATAAGCAATAGGAGCTTAGTAAATACTTACTCCTATGATACGGGTGTCTACATCAAAACAATTTCAACTTATGGTTAAGTGATAGAAATGTATGTGGAAGACACATGTCATGCATTTATTGGTTTGGTGTAAATATCCGAGAATCTTTTTAGCTAGGAACATCTTTGACATCTACACCATTTCCCTCTTCAATATTCTTCCATCCTCTGCCCCTTTCAAATTCTTTTGCAGTGTCATAAGAAGAATGAAGTCCAAAAAACAAGTAATACACCAATAAAAAACCAGTCCAAGCACCAAACCTTATGAATGAAGCCTTATCTATTGATCCGAAAAGAAAAATATTAATAGTAATAGAAGCTGATGGCAACCATGGTACTAGTGTTACACCCCAAAGCTTTGTATTTCTAGCATGAGGAATATGGGAAGAAATTATATTAAAAGAAAAAATGAAAAGCATTTTACTACTAATGGATGAGATAAGAGAAAATCAACGGAATAGAAATAAATGACCAAGGTAAAACCAGATTCATAAACAAAATATGAATGTACAACTAAAAATAATAAAGAAAAAACAAAAACTAAAGACTATAAAGACGGCCAGCAGACAAGGCACTGTGGACACTGTAGCCTTTATGACTTTTGTAAAAGTATTTTGTCAGATTACTGTTTACTTTACGACTTCATCTGCTGTGTTTTATTCTGATTTTCTATCTCATCCATTAGTAGTAAAATGCTTTTCATTTTTTTCTTTTAATATAATTTCTTCCCATAGTGCTTCTAATTTGTTTATTGTTATATGATTTTCTAACAATTGTTTATCTTTTTCTTCAATTATTTTTACTCCTATTCTACAACTCATAATATTCATGGCCCAAAAACAGATTATGGCCCAACGTAGTCTTTTATACTACGGTAAAGCCCAAAAAAGATTATTATGATAGGGAGCGTGTAGTTCACTACTTGTAACCCAAGAAAAAGAGGTCCGTAGATTTAATAAATATAGATTGCAACAGATTAAAAATCAAAGTTATAATATTTAAGAATATGATCACCATAGATGGGATCGCAGAAATAAATACTGGAGCAATTAAAAGTTTTATACATATAAGTAAGATAAACGAAAACGAGTGTAGTATCAAAACTGATTATGGCCTTACAACCCAAAAGAATGATTAAAAAATCGATGATATCGTTCCTATTCTATAGGAGTAGTGACGATGATAGAAAAGAAAAGAAGTATAGAAAACATAAAAACATAGAAAAATGAAAAGATCCGCAGGACGTCAGTCCAGAAATTGGTATCAGAGCTTGTAATAGGAATAATTGTTGAAAAATGAACGAAAACAGACTAATACAACAACAAGAAAAGATTATACAGTTAAAAAAATAGCTGAAAAACCACTTAAATATGGTACAGAAATAAACCAGTATATCATAAGTTGAAGAATAGATCGAATGAATGAAAAAGATAAACAGTTAAAAGAAAACTATACAGAAAATGAATAAACATCATTCATTTACACAAGTAAGAATTTTAAATAAAATAATGTGGCAACACAAAATATTAAAAGAGCAACTGGTCGGAGCCAGAAACTATCATAAGATGATTATTAATTTAAAAGAAAATTGGCTAAACAGATTTAAAAACTTTGCCATAAAATTATCAGAAGAAGATAAGAAAACAAAATTAGATGAAATCCTAGCGAATATGGACGAACAAAATCATTCTTATGAAAGAATAGTAGATATAGATATGGAAATTTGTGCATTGAATATAGTAATAGCAGAAATACAATCCGATTTGAAATTGGAAATAGAATACTGTGGATAAAGATAAGAATACTAAATAAAGAAGGAAAATTCTAATGGAACCTAGTGCGATTACGTTTTTGAAAAAGCATGGAAAAGAAATTATAGAAAGAGAAAGATATAAATACGAACCTATGCGATCAAGACCGATTAAAGAAGAATTACCGTCAGTTAAAAAAGGATTAAACGAAGAATATTATGAAAAATATAAAGCTTATAAGAAAAAGTACTTAGATATAAAAGATAAACAAGATCAATAGATTAAAGAATTAAAAACTGAGAATTTAAAACTAAGATTAAATGATAATGAAGACTGGTATAAAAAATATAAAAGAAAATATTTAGAAGCGAAAGATCAGATTAAAGAATTAAAAGTAGAATTGAATGAGACTAAAAAGAATTAAAAGAGGTAAAACAAGAAGTTTTAGAGCTTAAAGAAGAAGTACGGAGTTTAACAGAACAGTTAAACAGATTAAAAGGAAAAAAGAAAGTACGTTTAAGTGAAAGTGATAATAGTAAAGACAAGAGTAGAGAACACTCAGATAAACAGAGTAGCAATAATAAACAGATAAGAGTAAGTGAAAGTAATGAGACTAGCGATAAAACTAGATCTGAAGAAAACTCAGATAACCAGAGTAACTGTGATAAATCGATTAATCAGGAATTACAGGGAGTAGAATTTATAGAAGAAGAAAATTCTGAGAATAATTCTGGAAATACTGAATTAGTAAGAGAAAACGATCAGATATTAAAAGCATTAAGAGGAGAAAAAAGAGTAAATGTTATAATAGAAGATGAGCCAGATAGTGATATAGAAAATGAATACTATGAACAAGTGAATACTGAAGTAGAAACAGATGATATAATAAATGAAGATGCAAATGACTACCCTGAAGAAGAATTGGCTGACCCTAATCTAGAGGTGATTACCACAAGAGCAACTAGATTACCATATCATATACCCATTGGCCAGCAAACTGAATTTAAAGAGTTTGTAGGATCAATGACCCAAGGAGTAAACTATAATGGATATTTTCTAGAATTGGATAATGTTTATGATGAACAGGAAATAGGAAGAAGAATAACATATTGGAATTTAGGGATGTATATTGCATTAATGAATAGTACGCAAGCCAAAAATCTAGATTATATGTATGATTTAATATCCAAGACTATAATTGGAAAAGCAGCATACTGGATAGAGTCAATAGCATACCAGCTAAGGGGTGAAGTCTTAAGCTATGCGACAGACTGGAAGTCCATGTTGATGATTTTTGACTTACTACTGAAAAGAGAATTTTTAGGTGAAAAATGGATAGTAGCCAGAGAAAATGTTTTAGCAGAAAGAAAAACAGAGATTATCATGAA
Organism: Anisodus acutangulus; assembly: GCA_029783415.1. Classification (NCBI taxonomy): domain Eukaryota; kingdom Viridiplantae; phylum Streptophyta; class Magnoliopsida; order Solanales; family Solanaceae; genus Anisodus; species Anisodus acutangulus. The sequence continues at coordinate 45,453,146 of CM056504.1, forward strand.
CCTGAATAATATGAAATATTGTAGAAGTGATAAATTACCAGAATATACGATTAGCTTTAGTAAATTCTTTTATGAAGCTAGATTCTTACCAGAAGAAGGAATAATTTACCAACAGTTATGTTATGATCATCTGCCTATACCATATAATATTGAAATAACAAAAGAATACGTACAGTTAGAACCTAAAGAGAACACTTTAGGGGAAAGAATAAGAGTCTTAAGAGCATATCTGATGAGAAAATGCGAAGAATATCGATTACAACAAAAGATTAAAAAAGATAAGAAAATAGGATTAAGAGAAATCTGTGGATTCAAAGAAAGAAGATTAAAATTTGTGTGCGATGATAAAGAAGAAAAGCATAAAAAACATAAAAAATATAGGAATAAATATGAAAAGGATTACAAATATAAAAAAGAGAATAAAAATTACTATAAATCTTATAAAAGAAAAAGATTTAGATGATTTCCTGAAACTAGAAAGAGATTTAGTAATAAAAGAAAATTTAAAAGAAATAGAAATTTGAATCCTATAGAATCGAATAAAACTAAAGATGAAAAAGTAAAAGAATGTACATGTTGGAATTGTAACGAGAAAGGACACTACGCCAACAAGTGCCCGAAGCTAAAGAAAAAAGGAATAAAGTATATAAATACCGAACATTTTATAATGAGTTTAAAACTGATTAAAGAAAAGAATAATAATTGGTATGATTATGAAGATTTTTATATCAGCGAAACTGATAAAGAATCAGAAAGAATAAATTATATTAACCAATATTCTAGTGAAAGTAGTTCTGAATAAAATAAACCCACTAGAAAAGAAAAAAGATTAAACAAAAGACTAAAATGGTAGCAATCCATATAGAAGCCGACATCGAGTATAAACAGAATAAAATGATTAAACAAAAAGTGTTTATCGACAGTGGAGAAGACATATGCCTAGCTAGGAAAAATGTGCTGGAATCTCATAAATGGAAGAGATCTAGGATACATAGAGCTAAGGTATCAGGATTTAATGAACAATCTAAAGAATTAGACATAATAGCAGAAAATGTAAGGATTAAACTTGGAAAGACTATTTTCAGATTACCAATTGTATACCAACTAAATAATATGAAACAACAAGTGTTATTAGGAAACAACTTCCTAGATTATTTTAAAACTCAAGTAATTAATAAAGATACATTTTGTCTACAATCCCCTTGTAACAAATGGATTATACTAAAAAGAATACTACCGGTAAATACCATAAGATTATGTACGATAAAGATTGAAAGAAATAATAATCTAGAATTACTAAAAGAAAAATATCTGAATAAATTAAAAAGCAATTTTGGAGAAAATCCTATGCAGCTATGGGAAAAAGAAAAGATCTACGGAGAAATAAGATTAACAGATCCAAACGATACTGTTAGGACAAAGCCTATAAGGTACAGCCCGATAGATTAAAAGGAATTTGATATCCAGATTAAAGAATTATTAGAAATGAAAATAATTAGAGAGAGTAAAAGTCCTCATAGCAGCCCTGCCTTTTTGGTAAGGAAACATAATGAGCAAAAGCGAGGAAAAGCCAGATTAGTAATTGATTATCGAGAATTGAATAAAAAGTCTATTTTTGATGGTTACTTTTTGCCTTACAAAAGAAACCTCATCAATGAGTTAGGGAATAAAAATTGGTTTAGTAAGTTTGATCAGAAAAGCGGATTTTGGCAAATAAAATTAACCAACGAGTCTAGAGCTTTAACAGCGTTCAGTGCTCCTCAAGGACACTATGAATGGAACGTACTACCCATGTGATTAAAAAATGCGCCACAGATATTTCAAAGAAGAATGGACCAGGTATTTAGAAAATTGGCAGACTTCTGTATAATATATGTGGATGATATATTGGTTTACAGTGATAATCTAGAAAACCATATCAAGCATATAGAACAATTCATTGAAACGATTAATCAACACGGAATACTTTTATCAGAAAAGAAATCAGAAATATTCAAGAATACTATTGAATTCCTAGGCTACATTGTGGATAGTGAGGGAATACAATTACAAGAACATGTGGTAACAAAGATTAAAAACTTTAAAGAAAGATTAGAGAATAAAAGAGAAGTACAACAGTTTCTTGGGGTAATAAGTTATGCAGCAGATCATATAAAAGATTTACCATACCTAAGAAAGCCACTGCAAGATCTGATTAAAAAGGATGTAACCTTTGAATGGAAAGAGGAACATACCAAGGCGATTAACCAGATTAAAGAAAAGGTAAAATCATTACCTAAACACAGAATACCTACAGAACAAGATCAATTAGAACTCTTTACTGATGCTAGTGATATAGGATGGGGAGCGATCCTAATAGCATATGATAAAGAAGACATTGATAAAGAAAAGAGATTAATTTGTGGATACGGGGGTGGAACCTGGAAACCCAATGAAAAGAACTACCACATAAATGAAAAGGAATTACTGGCAGTAAAATTGGGAATAAAAAGATTTCACTACCATCTACTACCAGTAAAATTTGTGGTTAGAACAGATAATACTCAGGTAAAGGCATTCATCAATAACATAATAGACCATTTACCAGAACTGAATAGAATAAGAAAATGGCAATCATTCTTTTATTGCTATGATTTCATTGTAAAAAAATATATCTGGGACTAAGAACATTTTAGCTGATTTTCTTAGCAGGTATCACAATGACGACTAAGCAAAAAGAAAGTATGGCCAAGAATAATGATTATCTGATTAAACCATGATATTTTAGGCAGCAGCAAAGCTAAGGAAATATCCCAAGAATAATTGATTAATGTTTACAATTAACCGTGATATTTTATGCAGCAGCAAGCTAAGAAACTAGCAGCAAAGGAAGGATCAGTATGAAGACCCATCCATCGTTCAGCAAGATTAGAGAATTGAATAAAGACAGCTTGCAATATGTCATTGAGAGGAATATCCTTTGCAAAAAGCTAAATTTAGCTTGGAAAGAATTACTATATTACGACGTAATGAAACCCTCTGAGCTATTAAGTGATCAAGGTAAAACAATAGTCAGACAAGTAATAGTGAATAAAATGGTTAGCATATATCGGACTATCGAATACATTCGATATCTAATAAATGGAAAGGAAACTAGTATACGAGTTGTTGATTGGTTACTCGGATACTACCCATCACATTATTAGATGATTAAAAACCAGAATATACTACATCCTGATCCTTTTTAATAAGGAAGGAAAAATGATTTTGAATAAAATCCTGATCCTTTTGAGTAAGGAGGGAAAACTGATTACTTTTGCAGGTACAATGTAGAGGCCTACGAAGGAGGCCTTACGGCCTAAAAGGATTATGGCTTAACAGCCCAAAAGAGGCTTAACAACCCAAAAGAGGCTTAACAACCCAAGAGATTATCAAAGGTATTATGTAGATTCATCTACTTAAAACCTAAAAGAGGCTTATGGCCCAAACAGATTATGGCCCAACGTAGTATTTTATACTACGGTAAAGCCCAAAAGAATATCAGTCAGGGAATGTAGTTTACTGCATAACCCATAAAAGAGATCCTACGGACCCAAAAAGATTATGGCCTTATGGCCCAAAACCGATTAAGCGCCTCATGGCCCAAAAGATTATTATATCAGGGAGCGTATAGTTTTACTATGTGTAGCCCATAAAAGAGATCCCATGCATCCAACATGATTAATTATTGATAACTCAGAAAAGAGGTTATAACAGACCCAAAAGATTATGGCCCAACATAGTTTAAACTATGGTAAAGCCCAAACGAAAAGAGATCCTATGGATCCAAAAAAAAGATTAAAAACCCAGTAACACGGAAAAGAGGTCTTTCTGACCCAAAGGAATATGGCCCAATGTGGTTTAAACTACAGAAAGCCCAGACAAAAGAAGCCTTAGTGCTCAAAAATTGATTATGGCCTTGTGGCCCAAAATAAAAATAATTATCTCAAAAAGAATATCGATGATATCGTTCCTATTCTATAGGAGTATCGTCAGAATAATTATCTAAAAAGATTATCGATGATATCGTTCCTATTCTATAGGAGTATCATCCAAGAAAAAGGATTATCAAGAATAAAATTGATTATCACAACAGGTTACTAACGGACAGCTGGAAACTGGAAACAGGAAAGCAGCCCGATAAACCCGATGTAAAAATGACATTCTAACGAAAGTCATTGAAGATTATGACAGCTGAACTACTCGCCGGATAACAACAACGAAACAAGACAGCCGGAAGAATAGTCGTATAACAACAAAACAGTTTTACGAAAAGTAGAAGACAAAGAACTATTACCTTTACGACTTTTTGGAAAGCAGAAGAGAAGAAGACAAAACACCTTTGCGGAAAGTAGCAGACAAGGCACTGTACCCACTGTAGCCTTTATGACTTTTTGGAAAAGTAGTTTGTCTAGGACTATTTGAGTACTGTTTACTTTACGACTTTTTAAAAGTAATACTGTTTACTTTTAAAAAGTAAGGAATAATGAATAGCCGAGGTTATCTATATAATGAGCCTCTTGTCAAGACGAATATTCATTCGATCTTCATTCAAGAAAATATACAACCAAATCTTTGAAAACACTCTATGTTCAACTAACAAACTTCAGTCTATAATCCGAAATCATCCAAGAATATCATAAGATAATCGACTACCATCCAAGAACATCTTAAGATTAATCGACTATCATCCAAGAACAGACATAAGATTAATCTTATATCAACCAAGAATACCATAATCACACGTAGTATAATACTTTGATTTATTATGATTAGAACTATACTGGTTGGAGCACAACACTGGAAGGAAGACGATCAGAGGATACCCGTAATTGTATCTCCCCTGGAGCATGTGTGTGCGTAAAGCTCGCTTAGTCGAGGAAGCCGTTAGGGTAGCAGATTCCACATGTTGGGTTGAGTACTACTTCGGTGATCTGAGAATCTGAGTAAAGGTATGTGCTTAAACCATATGTTTCTAATTATAATTTTGATAAGTATATTACTCTGTTATTATGATGTTTAGACGTTGGTATTTGATTATGATTATAAATGTTTGGACGATGATAGAAGATTATGATTATGAATGTTTAGACGATTGGTATAAGATTAAATTATGGTTATCTGACGGATTGGTAGAAGATTATAGACTATAAATTAAAAAATGTTATTGAATCAAAGATTACCCAAACGATTAACAAGAATATCAACCTAATTACATGCTAACTATTTGATTAACTTTGAAAAAAGTTTGATTAACTCTGAAAACAGAATAAGATTACCATCTAGATTCCGACCTCTAGGGGTTATAGATGGAGAAAAGATCCGCAGGACGTCAGTCCAGAAATTGGTATCAGGAATATAGACGGTAGTCTGTGTATACTTAGTCATTAATTCAGAGTTAATCAAACTTTTTTCAAAGTTAATCAAATAATAAGCATGTAATCGGGTAGGTATTCTTAAGTTCAATTTCATTTTTAATAATCAAGTCTATAATCCTTTATCAAACCTTCAAACATCAACAATATAATCTATATCAACGTCGGAACAGTATAATCATAATCTAATATCAACGTCTAAGCAGCATAACAACAAGATACTATACTTATCGAAATCATAATTAGAAACACATGGTTTAAGCACATACCTTTCAGCAGATAATTGGGATATTTCCTTAGCTTTGCTGCTGCCTAAAATATCATGGTTTAATCAGATAATCATTATTCTTGGCCATACTTTCTTTTTGCTTAGTCGTCATTGTGATACCTGCTAAGAAAATCAGCTAAAATGTTCTTAATCCCAGATATATTTTTTTACAATGAAATCATAGCAATAAAAGAATGATTGCCATTTTCTTCTTCTATTCAGTTCTGGTAAAGGGTCTATTATGTTATTGATGAATGCCTTTACCTGAGTATTATCTGTTCTAACCACAAATTTTACTGGTAGTAGATGGTAGTGAAATCTTTTTATTCCCAATTTTACTGCCAGTAATTCCTTTTCATTTATGTGGTAGTTCTTTTCATTGGGTTTCCAGGTTCCACCCCCGTATCCACAAATTAATCTCTTTTCTTTATCAATGTCTTCTTTATCATATGCTATTAGGATCGCTCCCCATCCTATATCACTAGCATCAGTAAAGAGTTCTAATTGATCTTGTTCTGTAGGTATTCTGTGTTTAGGTAATGATTTTACCTTTTCTTTAATCTGGTTAATCGTCTTGGTATGTTCCTCTTTCCCTTCAAAGGTTACATCCTTTTTAATCAGATCTTGCATTGGCTTTCTTAGGTATGGTAAATCTTTTATATGATCTGCTGCATAATTTATTACCCCAAGAAACTGTTGTACTTCTCTTTTATTCTCTAATCTTTCTTTAAAGTTTTTAATCTTTGTTACCACATGTTCTTGTAATTGTATTCCCTCACTATCCACAATGTAGCCTAGGAATTCAATAGTATTCTTGAATATTTCTGATTTCTTTTCTGATAAAAGTATTCCGTGTTGATTAATCGTTTCAATGAATTGTTCTATATGCTTGATATGGTTTTCTAGATTATCACTGTAAACCAATATATCATCCACATATATTATACAGAAGTCTGCCAATTTTCTAAATACCTGGTCCATTCTTCTTTGAAATATCTGTGGCGCATTTTTTAATCACATGGGTAGTACGTTCCATTCATAGTGTCCTTGAGGAGCACTGAACGCTGTTAAAGCTCTAGACTCGTTGGTTAATTTTATTTGCCAAAATCCGCTTTTACAGTCAAACTTACTAAACCAATTTTTATTCCCTAATCTGTTGATGAGGTTTCTTTTGTAAGGCAAAAAGTAACCATCAAAAATAGACTTTTATTCAATTCTCGATAATCAATTACTAATCTGGCTTTTCCTCGCTTTTGCTCATTATGTTTCCTTACCAAAAAGGCAGGGCTGCTATGAGGACTTTTACTCTCTCTAATTATTTTCATTTCTAATAATTCTTTAATCTGGATATCAAATTCCTTTTAATCTATCGGGCTGTACCTTATAGGCTTTGTCCTAACAGTATCGTTTGGATCTGTTAATCTTATTTCTCCGTAGATCTTTTCTTTTTCCCATAGCTGCATAGGATTTTCTCCAAAATTGCTTTTTAATTTATTCAGATATTTTTCTTTTAGTAATTCTAGATTATTATTTCTTTCAATCTTTATCGTACATAATCTTATGGTATTTACCGGTAGTATTCTTTTTAGTATAATCCATTTGTTACAAGGGGATTGTAGACAAAATGTATCTTTATTAATTACTTGAGTTTTAAAATAATCTAGGAAGTTGTTTCCTAATAACACTTGTTGTTTCATATTATTTAGTTGGTATACAATTGGTAATCCAAAATAGTCTTTCCAAGTTTAATCCTTACATTTTCTCGCTATTATGTCTAATTCTTTAGATTGTTCATTAAATCCTGATACCTTAGCTCTATGTATCCTAGATCTCTTCCATTTATGAGATTCCAGCACATTTTTCCTAGCTAGGCATATGTCTTCTCCACTGTCGATAAACACTTTTTGTTTAATCATTTTATTCTGTTTATACTCGATGTCGGCTTCTATATGGATTGCTACCATTTTAGTCTTTTGTTTAATCTTTTTTCTTTTCTAGTGGGTTTATTTTATTCAGAACTACTTTCACTAGAATATTGGTTAATATAATTTATTCTTTCTGATTCTTTATCAGTTTCGCTGATATAAAAATCTTCATAATCATACCAATTATTATTCTTTTCTTTAATCAGTTTTAAACTCATTATAAACTGTTCGGTATTTATATACTTTATTCCTTTTTTCTTTAGCTTCGGGCACTTGTTGGCGTAGTGTCCTTTCTCGTTACAATTCCAACATGTACATTCTTTTACTTTTTCATCTTTAGTTTTATTCGATTCTATAGGATTCAAATTTCTATTTCTTTTAAATTTTCTTTTATTACTAAATCTCTTTCTAGTTTCAGGATTATTCTTATATCTTCTAAATCTTTTCCTTTTATAAGATTTATAGTAATTTTTATTCTCTTTTTTATATTTGTAATCCTTTTCATATTTATTCCTATATTTTTTATGTTTTTTATGGTTTTCTTCTTTATCATCGCACCCAAATTTTAATCTTCTTTCTGTGAATCCACAGATTTCTCTTAATCCTATTTTCTTATCTTTTTTAATCTTTTGTTATAATCGATATTCTTCGCATTTTCTCATCAGATATGCTCTTAAGACTCTTATTCTTTCCCCTAAAGTGTTCTCTTTAGGTTCTAACTGTACGTATTCTTTTGTTATTTCAATATTATATGGTATAGGCAGATGATCATAATATAACTGTTGGTAAATTATTCCTTCTTCTGGTAAGAATCTAGCTTCATAAAAGAATTTACTAAAGCTAATCGTATATTCTGGTAATTTATCAATTCTACAACATTTCATATTATTCAGGTTCATGATAATCTCTGCTTTTCTTTCGCTAAAACATTTTCTCCGCTACTAGCCATTTTTCACCTAAAAATTCTCTTTTCAAGAGTAAGTCAAAATCATCAACATGGACTTCCACTGTCGCATAGCTTAAGACTTCACCCCTTAGCCGGGTATGCTATTGACTCTATCCAAAGATGTCGCTTTTCCAATTATAGTCTTGGATATTAAATCATACATATAATCTAGATTTTCGGCTTGCGTACTATTCATTAATGCAATATACATCCCTAAATTCCAATATGTTATTCTTCTTCCTATTTCCTGTTCATCATAAACATTATCCAATTCTAGAAAATATCCATTATAGTTTACTCCTTGGGTCATTGATCCTACAAACTCTTTAAATTCAGCTTGCTGGCCAATGGGTATATGATATGGTAATCTAGTTGCTCTTGTGGTAATCACCTCTAGATTAGGGTCAGCCAATTCTTCTTCAGGGTAGTCATTTGCATCTTCATTTATTATATCATCTGTTTCTACTTCAGTATTCACTTGTTCATAGTATTCATTTTCTATATCACTATCTGGCTCATCTTCTATTATAGCATTTACTCTTTTTTCTCCTCTTAATGCTTTTAATATCTGATCGTTTTCTCTTACTAATTCAGTATTTCCAGAATTATTCTCAGAATTTTCTTCTTCTATAAATTCTACTCCCTGTAATTCTTGGTTAATCGATTTATCACTGTTACTCTGGTTAGCTGAGTTTTCTTTAGATCTAGTTTTATCGCTAGTCTCATTACTTTCACTTACTCTTATCTGTTTATTATTGCTACTCTGTTTATCTGAGTGTTCTCTACTCTTGTCTTTACTATTATCACTTTCACTTAAACGTACTTTCTTTTTTCCTTTTAATCTGTTTAAATGTTCTGTTAAACTCCGTACTTCTTCTTTAAGCTCTAAAACTTCTTGTTTCACCTCTTTTAATTCTTTTTTAGTCTCTTTCAATTCTACTTTTAATTATTTAATCTGATCTTTCACTTCTAAATATTTTCTTTTATATTTTTTATACCAGTCTTCATTATCATTTAATCTTAGTTTTAAATTCTCAGTTTTTAATTCTTTAATCTGCTGATCTTGTTTATCTTTTATATCTAAGTACTTTTTCTTATAAGCTTTATATTTTTCATAATATTCTTCGTTTAATCCTTTTTTAACTGACGGTAATCCTTTTTCTTGCGGTAATTCTTCTTTAATCAGTCTTGATCGCATAGGTTCGTATTTATATCTTTCTCTTTCTATAATTTCTTTTCCATGCTTTTTCAAAAACGTAATCGCACTAGGTTCCATTAGAATTATCCTTCTTTATTTAGTATTCTTATCTTTATCCATGGTATTCTATTTCCAATTTCAAATCGGATTGTATTTCTGCTATTACTATATTCAATGCACAAATTTCCATATCTATATCTACTATTCTTTCATAAGAATGATTTTGTTCGTCCATATTCGCTAGGATTTCATCTAATTTTGTTTTCTTATCTTCTTCTGATAATTTTATGGCAAAGTTTTTAAATCTGTTTAGCCAATTTTCTTTTAAATTAATAATCATCTTATGATAGTTTCTGGCTCCGATCAGTTGCTCTTTTAATATTTTGTGTTGCCACATTATTTTATTTAAAATTCTTACTTGTGTAAATGAAGGATGTTTATTCATTTTCTGTATAGTTTTCTTTTAACTGTTTATCTTTTTTATTCATTCGATCTATTCTTCAACTTATGATATGCTGGTTTATTTCTGTACCATATCTAAGTGGTTTTTCAGCTATTCTTTTTATGGCAACCATGGTACTAGTGTTACACCCCAAAGCTTTGTATTTCTAGCATGAGGAACAAAATACCAAAGTCCAATAGTTGCTAGTAACCATATTGGCACGGTAATGCAGAGGATGCAAGAATAATCAAGAGAAACACGATGAGCTTGTTGCGATTTGCAATCGTTGTCTCCCCACGAATGTAGTAACGTCGAACGAGGAGAGCAAGCGCCACGAGCATGAAAATGAAGAGGGTGGAAATCGAGAGAAGATTAAGAGAATATCGAGTCTCGTGAATAAGGCAATGATTGCAGTAGCACATGACATGACGGCCTTGGCATTGACCGGTGTACTTGCACGCGAATCCAAAAAATCACTAAAATTTCGACAAATATTGAAATATAAGTGCATTGGGTTAAATAATGAAAACATAAAGGTTGAACTCGTCAATCAAATTTGAATTTTGGATCTGACTCTATATTACCTGTCTTAGCATTTACTTGAGAAAACCATGGAGGCATCATGTGAGTTCTTGAAATATGACTTAGATAACGCGCCTGACCAACTGCGCCCACCAGCAACACCAATGTCATTCCTTTCATAGCCCCTGCAGCAACAATATATTGTGCCCAATTCCATCCAACTGATTTGAACGCCACGGAAAATGGAGCCTGAGTATCAATGTTTTGATACGGTTGCATGAGGCACAAAGTTATGGCTAGTAAACAGTACAAAAAAGTAGTGATCACCATAGAACCAATTAGTCCAATTGGAATATCTCTGCCAGGATTTTTTGTTTCCTCAGCCATAGTGGAAACAGCGTCGAAACCAACATACGCAAAGAACAAAACTGCAGATGCTTTGAAAATCCCACGAACTCCATATGGTGCAAAATGGGAGTAGTTCTTGGTATCCGACTTTATTAGGCCACATATGATGATGAAAAATATCACGAAAATGTGAACGATTGTGGCAATGTAATTGAGATGAGATGAACCCTTTGTACTAAGAATTGCTATTATACAGATGATTATGCAAACTCCAACAGCAATCGGATCAAGTTCGTTGTATCCTTCTGCTAAACTATTCACTTTGATGAAGAATTTGTCAGTTGAAGTTTAGTAGAGTTGCAAAATAGGAAGTCAATGTACGAGCTACTGCAGCACCAGCGATAACATATTCAAGAAGTATATTGCCAGCAGCAATGAAGGCAACAAAGTCACCTAGCTCTACTCTCAAGTAGGCAAATGAACCACCTAAAACATCATTAAACAACTTCGCTAGCGTTACTTGAGTTAACCATTCATAAAAGGTGGAATAAGTACTCTGAAAAATAAGACAGGTTACATCATAAATTACAAGTTCATTGTACCTTACCTAATACTTGTTGCCATATCTGAGCCTCAGCCTCTATGCATGAATAGTCTCAAAATATACTATAAATCACTAGGTGGGGGCGGGCAGACCCATTAGGATCTGATGAGACTGACTTATAAAGGTGCAAATTTGACATGGAATGAGTCGGATGTCAAAGGGACACAAGTGACTCGAGGGTTGAGGCACGGAGATCAGGCCAGACACAACACATCAATGCCCTTTCTGAGTTTCCATGTCTCGCGTGACATAGTCATAAACACGAATATGATTAGATAATCTGAAAGAATGTGCTAAAGGAAATGGGGTTTCTTCTCTTGGCTGACTTGAGCCGTGTGGCCACGAATCCAGATTGAGCGGATGCTTCAACTGGAATCTTTCTTTTAGGGTCAAGTCTTAGGCAAGATAAGTGCAACAAATTATAACATCTTTAGTTTTCTGTTTAACTATTCTCATAGCTGATTGTTATATCCCCAACCCCTCACCAAGACACACAAAAACAATGACATTTATGTACTAATATAAGTTTAAACCATCCATTACCTGCTACAGGAATCTCAACAGCAAACTCCGTATAGCAAAAAACAGAAAGCAAAGAAGAGACACCAGATACAACATAGGATAAAACAACAGAAGGACCAGCTTCTTGATTAGCTTCAAGACCTGTAAGAACAAATATTCCACCCCAATAACAGCTCCCACACCAAACCATATCAAACCCACCAAGTAAGTGTTTTCTTCATTTCATTCTGGCTCCGCGACTTTGCTTCCAACTCTTCCCCGTCTTCAGAACGTGTCAAGATCCTATCTATTAGCCTCGTTGGTGTTTGTATCAGCGCATTCACATAATTTCCCCAGCTTTTAAATGATTCTTCGGGAAGAAAATAATCATTCGTGCATGAACATACTCTTCTCCTTATCCCTACGTCTCTTCCTTCTGACTCTGTCTGTTGACCCCCATGTTGGAAATTTAACTATGTGGGATTGAGTTTTTTCCCGTCTTTAGTGACTTAAACACATGGGCCCCGCATGTCGGAAATATCGTTTCTTCGCACATGCCTAATCTACTAAATGAGTAGATGATATTAGTGTCAAGTATCATCAAATTTCGTTAAGGAATGAAAGAGATATTGGTACACAAAGTAAGGTGTTTGAGACATGAATAGATGGATTGTTTTGGCCAAATAACAAATCTCCCACATAGGTAGAAGATGGATGGATTAAGCACTATATAAACTCTTTTTTTGAGTATGGGTTTGGGATCCTAAGGGGTAACTCATGTGTTAAGAAGAGGGAGGACCTAGGTGAGATTGGGTTCGGGGCTAAGCCCTGCACGCGCGCCGCCGCCCGTCCGGGCTCTGGCTCGGGGGCTGTCTAACGAAATTTTCTTTTTAGTCCCTGAAATATTTCTTATTTGCATTTTGGTCCTGAAAGTTTCGGAGATAACCAAACGTTGCAACGACTCTGAAACGTTGCAACTAATCTGACTTCAACAGTCAGAAACGCCTTCTTCTTCACCTATAAATTGAACATTACTGTTCAGTTCAAACATACGAAAATACAGAAATCCTCTCCTCTCTTCAACAGTCTGTTCTATATTCTTTTTCTTAGCCAGAATCAACCTTACTTGCTTTGTATTGTTGGTTGTTGTTGTTTTATCTTGGAAGACTATTGTCCATTACCGTAAAAGCATATATACGGGGTAATTTTTTCTTAAAGACAGAGAGCAATCTCTCGACTCAGCATTTCTTTTTGTTTAACCTTTCAGATACACCATTTTTACACACAATTTAAGACAATTTTTAAGTGTTCGAAAGATGTCTGTTTCAAACGTTGCTTCTGGTTCTGCTGCTGCTACTCAAGGGAATGTTGTTGTCCCTGCTCCTGCCATTTTCCAAAGCGAACGCCCAGAAAAGAATCTGGGTACCAATTTCAAGAGATGACAACAAAAGATGTTGTTCTATCTTACTACGTTGAACCTGTCACGCTTTCTGATAGAAGATCCTCCTTCTGGTGGGGATGCAATAGACACTCAGTCTAACACAATGACTGAAGTGGGCGAAGATATCCAAATCACAAATGCCCTGAAGTTAACACTTGATGTCTGGAATCATAGTGACTTCATGTGCAAAAACTGCATTCTGAACGGTATGTCAGATATACTCTATACTGTATATTGCACCGTGAAGACGACAAATGAGTTGTGGGGAAAACTCAAGAAAAAGTACAGCGCATAAGATGCGGGCACTAAGAAATTCATCGTTGGAAAGTTTCTGAAATTTCAAATGGTGGATGGTAAATCAGTGATGTCCTAAATCCAGGAGTTTCAAATGATTCTTCATCATCTGGACTTGGAAGGAATGAAGCCAAATGAGAAGTTTATGGTTGCGTCTTTGATTGAGAAATTGTCTCCCTCGTGGAACGAGTTCATGAGTTATCTCAAACTAAAGACAAAAAAATGGGGTTTGAAGACCTTATCATCAAACTGCAAATACAGGAGGACAATAAAAGGTTATATCTAAGGGAAAGCAGCCAATGGAGGCAAAAGCGAATCTGGTTGATTCGAAGGGAAACGCTAACAAAAGGCGCAAGTTCCCGGGAGACGGCAAAAGCCAAACAATGGAGAAGTTCAAAGGAAACTGCCATCACTGTGGAAAGCCTGACCATATGATCAAAGAGTGTCGCAAACTGAAGCAAGATCAGAAGGAAAAAGACAAGAACAAAGGCAAGGCCAAGGCTAACGTTGTGCAAGACAAGGATGATCTTTCGAACCTTGACGACATGATTGTGGATTTCTCGGCTGTAGTGTTGGAGGCAAATCTAGTGGAGAATCCAAGGCAATGGTAGATAGACACGGGTGCAACCCGTTATATCTGCTGTGACAAGAGTGCATTCTCCTCTTACGCCCCAATCTCGGGCAAAAAGTTATTTATGGGCAACGACGCTACCTCTGAAGTGCAAGGGGTTGGAAAGATTGTCCTCAAAATGACTTCAGGTAAAGAGCTTACTCTGAAGGAAGTGTGAAGGAAGTGATGCACAAAATTATGGCTAAGCATGGTATATTTGTAAAAAGGGGCTTCGCGTGTGACGACCTCTTCAAAATGAATGGTATGTCTGTAATTCATTCATCTAATGAAATAAAGCCTTCTACCTACTTGCTTGAATCCTCTAATTTATGACATAATAGATTAGGACACGTTAACTACAAATACATTCAAAAGTTAGTAAAGTTGGAATTGTTGCCTTCCTTCGACATAAACCCTCAATATAAATGTGAGGTGTGCGTAGAGGCAAAATTAACCAAATCATCTTCTCATTCAGTCGAAAGAAACACCGCTCCTCTAGAACTTATTAACACCGACATATGTGATTTAAAGTTTGTGAAAACTAGAGGGGGGAACAAGTACTTTGTGACTTTCATTGATGATAGTACAAGGTACTGTTATGTTTACTTGTTGAAAGGTAAATATGAAGCGTTTCAAGCATTTAAACGTTACAAAGCAGAAGTTGAAAATCAACTAAACCTACAGATTAAGGCAATTCGTAGTGACAGAGGGGGAGAATACGTAGCACCGTTTGAAGAATACTATGCTCAATTCGGCACTGTTCATCAAACGACCGCTCCTTACTCGCCTCAGTCTAACGGTATTGCCGAGTGCAAAAACCGTACGTTAAAGGAAATAATGAATGTTTTACTTATCAATTTCGATTTAGCCCAAAACATGTGCGGCGAAGCGATTCTTACCGCTAATACAATTCTCAATAGAGTTTCGCATAAGCGTAAGGATAAAACTCCATATGAACCATGGAAAGGAAAGAAACCCACTTACAAATATTTGAAAGTGTGGGGTCGTTTGGCAAAGGTCGAAGTACCTAAACCAAAACAGGTCAAAATTGGACCTAATACTGTAGATTGAATATTCATCGGATATGCAAATAACAGTAGTGCTTATCGCTTCTTAGTGTATAAGTCGGAGATACCTGATATCCACGAGGATACAATCATGGAATCAAGGAATGCTGAATTCTTTGAACATATCTTTCCTCGAAAGGAAAAAGAGTTAATTTCGCGCAAACGAAGTTATGAACAAAATGCTCAAAATCAACAAGACCCGGGAGTTTCTGATTATTCGGAACTAGACGTTCCAGATCTACAGGACTCAAAAGTTACCGACTATCCGAAACTTAATGTTCCAGATCTACAGAACTTAGGATTTCCAGAGGTTGAACCAAGACAGAGCAAAAGGGCCAAAAAGGACAAAACCTTTGGTCCAGATTTTATAACCTATATGGTTAAAAATGAATCGAGGACAATTAAGGAAGCATTGCCAACTCCAGAAGCACCGCTTTGGAAAGAAGCTATAGAAAGCAAAATAGATTCCATCATGCATAACCGTACTTGGGAAATGATTGACATTCCTTCGGGAAACAAACCTTTGGGTTGCAAGTGGATACTCAAAAGAAAGTACAAAGCAGATGGAACTATTGACAAATATAAGGTCAAATTAGTAGTCAAAGGCTACAGACAAAAGAAAGGCCTCGATTACTTCGACACATACTCTCATGTGTCTAGATTAACGTCCATAAGGGTATTCATAGCCATAGCAGCTTTGCGTGACCTTGAGATACATCAAATGGATGTTAAGACAGTCTTCCTAAACAGAGAGTTGGAAGAGGAAATATACATGGAACAACCCGAGGGGTATGTGGTTCCAGGACAAGAAAAGAAAGTATGTCGACTTGTTAAGTCTCTGTACGGACTCAAACAAGCCCCGAAATAATGGCATGAAAAGTTTGACAATACTTAATTATCAAAAGGTTTCTCCATAAATGAATGTGATAAATGTATCTATATAAAAGGAAACTCTGACTCATTTGTCATGATATGTCTTTACGTAGATGACATGCTCATCACCGAAAGTAGTCTAAACTTGATCCTGGAAACCAAGAATATGTTGAAACAATGTTTCGACATGAAAGATATGGGTATTGTAGATGTAATTTAGGAATTAAGATTTCTAAGACATCTAACGGGCTGGTCTTATCTCAATCTCATTACATTGAAGATGTTTTGAGGAAATTTGATGTATTTGACAGTCCCCATATGAAGTCACCAATGGATATGAATCATAGAATTGATAAGAATCGTGGTGCACCCGTATCCCAAGAGCGATATGCGCAGGTCATTGATAGTTTAATGTACATTACAAACTGCATCCGACCCGACATCGCTTATCCAATAAATAAGTTGGCTAGGTTTACTCATAATCCTAGAATATCACACTAGAAGGTGTTAAATCGGATAGTACGATATCTGAAATATTGGCTGACTTACAGATTACATTATTCTAGATATCCAGCCTTATTGAAAGGATACAGTGATGCAAACTGGATATCGGACATAAAGAACACCAAATCCATCAGTGGGTATGTTTTTACAATTGGTGGTGGGGATGTGTCTTGGAAGTCCTCCAAGCAAACATGCATCGCCCGATCCACGAGGGAATCAGAGTTTATTACTTTAGATAAAGCAGGAGAAGAAGCAGAATGACTTCACGACTTATTAGAGGATATCCTTTGTTGGGATAAACCCATACCTTCGGTGATGATTCACTATGACATCCAATCAGCTTTAGGAAGGGCACGGACTAGTATGTACAACGGCAAGTCTAGACATATTCGTCGGAGACATAAGACCGTTAGGTAGTTGATCACCACGGGTGTCATTTCCATTGATTACGTCAAATCAAAGGATAATATAGCGGATCTATTAACTAAAGGCCTACCCAAAGATCAAATATTCTGTTTGTCAAGGGGAATGGGCTTAAAACCCAAATAATAAGAATTTTATGGTGGTAACCCAGCTTTACTGACTGGAGATCCCAAGAATTAGGTTCAATGGGACAACTAAACTGTAGAGGTTCAGTTTTAGCGCTTCACTTGAAGTAAGAGAACTTCATATTATTATTCTTTAAAAAGCTATAATTCCAAAGTTGTTCTCGCGATAGACATTAAGTGATACCTGCATAATGGGTAAATGATAAGTTTCTAAAATCTTTTAATGATTTCTAACACTTGCGTGTGGGTATAGCAGGATACCTTATAGGAGATCACCTATTTAAGTGCGAAGACATGTCACTTCAAAAGTCCGCACATAAGAATCCTAGAAGTTGTCCATGGCCACAAACGACAAAACTTTAAGAAGAAATGAATAAGGGGAGTTATTGTGTTGATATCATTGTCTGGGTTTACACTAAACACTGACGGTTCAAGACATCAGGTTCACCGCACAATAGGTAAATCCGATGATAATCGACTAAGGAAGGTTCAAAGCCGAAAGCTACCTTTCCTGATGCAATATCTTTCCGCTGAAAGATTGCTGAAATTTGGCACCCTGTGTGCACCAATTCTCTTTCAAGAGGGGATCGTTGGAAATTTAACTATGTGGAATTGAGTTTTTCCCTTCTTTAGTAACTTAAACATGTGGTTGGTTTCTTCGCACATGCCTAATCTACTAAATGAGTAGATGATATTAGTGCCAAGTATCGTCAAATTTCGTTAAGGAATAAAAGAGATATTGGTACACAACTCTCTCATATAGGTAGAAGATAGAAGGATTGAGCACTATATAAACTCTATTTTTGAGTAAGGGTTTGGGACCCCAAGTGTTAAGAAGATGGAGGACCTATGTGAGCTTGGGTTCGGGGCTAAGCCCCACACGCGCGCCACCGTCGCCCGCCCGTCTGGTCCGGGGTTAGGCTCGGGCTCGGGTTACGGGTCACGGGTCGTGGGCTGTGGGCTGTGGACTGTCTTTCAAAATTTTCTTTTTTGTCCCTGAAATGTTTTTTATTTGCATTTTGGTCCTGAAAGTTTTGGAGATAAGCAAGTGTTGCAACAACTCTGAAACGTTGCAACTAATCTGACTTCAACAGTCAGAAACGCCTTCTTCTTCATCTATAAATTGAACATTACTATTCAGTTCAAACATATGAAAATACAAAAATCCTCTCCTCTTTAGCAATTTGTTCTATATTCTTTTTCTTCGCCAGAATCAACCTTACTTGCTTTGTATTATTGGTTGTTGTTGTTTCTTCACCAATACTTCTTCGGCCTACCTCTAGCCCTCCTGAACCCGTCCATATCCAATCTCTCACACATCCGCACTGGAACATTTGTGCCTCTCCTCTACACATGCCCGAATCATCTCAACCTCGCTTCCCGCATTTTATCCTCCACCGAGGCCACTCTCACTCTGTCCCGGATATCATCATTTTTAATCATATCCCTCGTATGCCCACACATCCATCTTAGCATCCTCATTTCCGCAACTTTCATTTTTTGGATGTGCAAAGGCTTGACTGGCCAACACTCCACCCATACAACATAATCGGTCTAACCACCACCCTATAGAACTTGCCTTTTAAGTTTTGGTGGCACATTTTTATCGCACAAGACTCCAGATGCGAGCCTCCATTTCATCCACCCTGCACCAATACGATGTGTGACATCATCATCAATCTCTCAATTCCCTTGGATAATAGACCCGAGATACTTGAAGCTTCCTTTCTTTGGAATGACTTGAGTGCCAAGCCTCACTTCCACGCCTATCTCATGGTCGCTCCCGTTACTGAACTTGCACTCCAAGTATGTTGTCTTGGTCCTACTCAGTCTGAACCCTTTAGACTCCAAAGTCTGTCTTCAAACCTCCAGCTTAGCGTTCACTCCACTGCGAGTCTCATCAATCAGGACTATGTCGTCATAATATACATCATGACACCTCCCCTTGAATTTGTCGCGTCAGTCCATCCATCACCAAGACAAATAAGAATGGGCTAAGAGTTGATCCCTGGTGCAGCCCCATTATCACTAGAAAGTGCTTCGAGTCTCCTCCTACTGTCCGTACCTTGGCCATGGCTCCATCATACATATCTTTGATCGCCCTACTGTACGCCACATGTACACCTCTAACCTTCAAACATCTCTATAAAACCTCCCTAAGGACTTTGTCGTATACCTTCTCGAGGTCGATGAAAACCATATGTAAGTCTCTTTTTCTCTCCCTATACTGCTCCACTAACCTCCTAATAAGATGAATGACTTTTTTAGTCGAATGCCCCGACATGAATCCAAACTGGTTCTCAAAAATAGACACGTCTCTTCTCACCCTCATCTCCACGACCCTTTCCCAAACTTTCATAGTGAGGCTTAACAGCTTGACACCCCTATAGTTATTGCAATTTTGGATGTCACTTTTGTTCTTGTACAAAGGAATCATTGTACTCCAACTCCATTTTTCGGACATTCTTGTCATCTTAAAAATGACATTAAACAACTCAGTCAGCCACTCCAAACCTGCTCTGCCTGCGCTCTTTCAAAATTCAACTGGGATTTCATCAGACCCGGTCGCTCGTCCCTTGTGCATCCTGCGAACAACACTCGTAACCTCCTCAACTTTAATACTTCTACAATATCCAAAATCCCGGTACCTTCCTGATTGCTTCAGATCTCCCAGTACAATGTCTTTATCTCCTTCTTCGTTCAAGAGTTTATGAAAGTAAGATTGCCACCTCCTTCTAATACGCGCGTCATCCACCAGTACTTTACCGTCTTCGTCCTTGATGCACCTCACATGATCCAAGTTACGAGTCTTCCTCTCCCTCATCTTGACTAGTCTGTACAACTTTTATCCCCGCCTTTTTTCTCTAATTCCACATACATGCATTCAAAAACCGACGTTTTTGCCACCGTAACTGCTAGCTTTGCCTCCTTCCTCACCATCTTATATAATTCCATATTCGTCCACTTCTCCACCTCATCCTTGCTTTCTACCAATTTCGCATACTCCACTTTTTTTGCTTCAACCTTCTCTTGAACTTTACCATTCCACCACCAGTCCCTTCGATGCCCATCATGGCTACCCCGCGAGACCCCTAGCACTTCTATAGCTACCTCCCGAATGCAACTGGTCGTCCTGTCCCACATACTGGTCGCATCCTCACTACTCCCCCAAGCCCCCCGGCCATCAACCTCTCCCCCATCTCATTTGCACTAGCCATGATCAAACTCCCACATTTGATTCTTAGTCTGTCATCCACAACACTCCTCTTCTTCTCCATCTTGATCTCCAAATCCATCACCAAAAGCTTATGTCGGGTTGTAAGATACTCACTCGGAATAGCCATGCAGTCTTTACAAAGACCGTTGTCAACCTTCCTAAGGAGCAAAAAGTCTATCTGATACTTGGCCATCGAACTACGAAAAGTCACCAAGTGCCCCTCCTTAATGAACCTCGAATTGGCTATTACCATCCCAAAAGCTTTAGCGAACTCCAAAAGTGAGGCGCCTCCCTCGTTCCTGTCCCCGAGGCCAAAGCCTCCATGCACGTTGTCATAACCCCCCGGAAGTGACCCGATATGTCCATTGAAATCTTCTCCTACAAATAACTTCTCCATGGGTGGTATACCTCCCACCACCTCGTCCAAATCCTCCCAAAAGCGCCTATTTTCCTCCTCGTCTGCAGCGCGTAAGCACTAATAATGTTCATAGTGAACCCTCTCACTACCAACTTAATCGTCATTATCCTGTCATTGACCCTCCTAACCTCTACCACATGATCCCTTAGTTCGTGTCTACCAAAATGCATACCCTATTCCTATACCTCGACCTACCTGAGAACCATAACTTATACCCGTCCACATCCTTAGCCTTAGGTCCTATCCACTTGGTCTCTTGGACACAAACTATATTAATCCTCATCTTCTTAAGAATCTTAACTAGCTCTATGGACTTTCCCGTTAAAGTCCCAATGTTCCAAGACCCTATTCTCAGCCTAGCATCTCCCTTACCCCACTTACCCCCCTAACCCTCACCCCCGCCCCCGACCGAAAACATGACCTTAGTCTACCATCAGTCACCAAAGCCACTACAACGTATATAAACTAATAGACTAATCAAAGGTTTAGACCTAAAACAGGATCGCCAAGAATGATATAACTAAAGGCAAGAAGAGTAAATGCAAGAACGTAATATACTAAGGGCAGGAATCAATATATTATGAAACAAATTCGACAACCAAGCAAGGATAAATTAGCAACAAGAAAGAAGACCAGAGAGATAGAACATGTATGTTAGGCGGGAGACAGGAGAGATAGAGCCCAGATGCGCGTCGTGATAAATCTAGTCTCGACGGTCGTGTTCCGGCAATTGATGCTTTGGATATATATATGTTGGTACCTGCAAAAGCAAAGCAAAGGAAAACAAAAAGGGAAAAGGGAAGAGATATAGGGAGAAGGGTCACTTGAGAACCGCCGGAGAATCGCCGAAATAAGTTGTCGGCGATGCAGTGGTGGCCGTTGTGGTGGCTGCTGGTGAGGAGTAGTCGGCGAGAGTAGATATCCTAGTCCAGTAGGTTTCCAATATGAAGCCTTGCCTTCACCGGAAACAGTTCAGCCAGATGAAACCGCCGGTGTACTTTGCTGGAAAGGAGGCCGTCGGAAAATACAATAGAAACAAAGATCGATAGAGAAAGAAAGAGTGGAAGAAATGAGGAGAGATAGATGGAGAGGGAGAGTGAGAGAGAGACTGTGGGCCCCTTACCTGATCGCCGGAGAAAGGGTCTTGCCGGCCGGAATCAAGTGACGTAGGTTACCATTAAGTTCACGTTCTTAGAGAGAGAAGGAGAGAAGACCTCAATTTTACTGATAAAACAACGATCAAACAATATATTCGGCAGGAACGCAAGGGCAGAGGCCACTTTCCCTAAGCCTTTCCTCCATGCTATCAAGAAGTAAGTCTAGGAATTCATAGTTGAGAAGTAAATCTTCTTTTCTTGGTTAATATTCTAATAACAGTTGAGAGTCGTTCAGTGATAGTTTGAGTTACCACTCAATCTGATAGATTACCATTTTGACCACCAACAATCCTATAAAATAATTTTCAAATATTACATGCGTGTACAAATCTGACTCATACACGAACCACCAGGGTATTTTTCTCACTGGTACTTCTATACAGAGCCATTCAAGATAAAAGCTGTAAAACAACAGAAAAATAAAACCACATATATGTCCCATCTCTTTCTTTTTTTTTCTCTGTTTTTTTTTTGTGAGAGAATTGTATGTTCCTAGAATTTACTTACAGAAATACCCTTCTAACCAACAATTATAGATGAATACAATTTTGGTGATGCATTCCCTATCAGCCAAACTGCAGCAGCATGTTTGATCTTCCACTCAAACTCTCAAAGCATGTCCAGTTCTACCAAAAGTTATAGTTTACACCCTGAAATTGAAATATTTTCAGAAATTAGTGTACGATTAAACTGTAAATGAAAAATATATTTTTGTGTCGCAAGCATCAGAAGAAACTGAATGGTAACTTTTTTTTTGGTAACTATAATCATACAGCTACCAAATGAATATATGCATACTCGAACAGAAATATACTCACTTGGGCTCCTGCAAGGAGATGACAGTTTCAAAGGCACCAGCCAGTGCTCTCACTCTGTTCTTCCTTTGCTCTCTAAGCTTACTTGCAGTCTCTTCAATCACATCATTGGAGATCACTGATTCATTCTTCCCTTGCACCACTTGACGTTGAGGTTTCGATGTTGCCACAGTAGTATTAGTCTCCTTCACGGATTCACCTTCCTCTGCCATAACAGCTTCCTTTTCTTGGTTTCTTCCTTCCTCCTCCTCTTTCTTTTGTTGATTCTCATTCACTACTTTTACTGTGTTCTCTTCAAGATGGTGTTCATTAAGTTCATTGGTCATTTCTTCTGGTTCTTTAGGATTGCTGGTGCTGGTTCCTTCAACAAGTTGTGCCTCTTCTGGTTTCTCCTTCTTAATGATTTCTAGGTTTTCCTCAACTATGGAGGACTCAGTGACCTTGAGGTTCTCAATTTCAGCATTGTTTACATTTTCACTAAGCTCTTCTCGATCTTCAATGGCTGAATTGTTTTCTTCTGTATCAGTAGCAGCAGTTTCACTGTTGTTAATGATCACGTCGCTTTCAGTATCAGTGAGTGGCAATTCTTGATTATCTTCTTGCTCTGATAGTTCAGCCTGAGGAATAACATCCACAGTTGCATGTAGGGAATTAGTTATTAATGATGCTTTAGGTGTTGAATCATTATGATCATCCTGATTATTTCTCGATTTGTACGTGTCATCTTGATCACTTTCAGCCTGAGGAATAACATCCTCTGTTACATGAGAGGAATTAGTTATTGACGCTTTTGGTGTCGAACCATTATGACCATCCTGGTCATTTCTCAATTTGTGTTTGTCATTATGACTAGTACTGCTGGCCTCCTGCTTCTTGGAGACGGTGCCGGTGGTTGTGATCTTCTTCATGGTCCCTGGTCTAGCATACGTGCCGATGCCACGTTGTTTACCGGTGGCATCCTTAGTCATATGAGGTGTTCTGTATAATCTATCCGAGAGGGGTTTCTGGGAAGTTGAACTAGTCTTGCTTGAAAACGATGAGGATGACCGAAGAATTCTCTCTTTAGGGTTAGCGTTTTTTGGCGAAGTAGCAACGGGAGGCTTATCGAATGATCTTCTTCGAGTTAGAGTAGGTTTATTGTGAATGTTGGAGTCACCTGATGAAGACATTGTAGGCTTGAGATAGTTGGGAACATTCTTGTTTGAGATGGTTGAATCTGCTCGTTTCCGCACCGGAGAGTTTGTAGTTGATGAATTGGGACTTCTCAGATGATGAGGAATGGGATGTGAAGTAGATATTCCTCTCTTCTCCTTTCCTGGTGGAGCAGTGTCCTTTGCCCTAGTTGGCATTATATTCTTCGGCTTAACAAGATTCTGAACTTGTATTTTGCTGCAAAAGAGTAGTAATAGGTTAGTCATAAAGATATCAACACCAGGGCTCTACATGCATCACTTTTTTCTTTGTTATGTCAAATGTTATTAGGTTTTCACTTTGCTGTGTAAGTTTACTCACATAATCACATTGTTGATCCCAAGTATGAATAAAGGAGGAGGTCTGCCATAAGTCGTCAGTCAGTTAGCATAAAACTTGTCAATTTATAATCAATTCTCACAACACTCTACTAGCTTGGATTGAAGTTATGTTGTATGTCAATGTTATTAGATGTACTTCTAGCTCATATGCTTTTGTGTTTGTTAGAAATACAAATACTAAGACTGAACATTGAAATAAATTGATTGCCACCTTTATAATATTTGGTTAAATTTGATATTTACCTCTTCACTCATTAAGTTCTAGTCACCACTAAATCTCGTAGGAAGTTCTAAGCTTGGTAACCTCAAATAAATCATCAACATCATAATAGAGAATGAGAATTTCTCCAATTTGAGGCAGAAATATTAGATTATTTCCTAATAATAATTCTAACTTTATGTCTAAAGAATACAAGAAGAATAAAAAAAAAGGCTACATAGTGCACGGATTAGCAACAAACTTGCAAATAA
The DNA here is from genome assembly GCA_029783415.1 of Anisodus acutangulus. Classification (NCBI taxonomy): domain Eukaryota; kingdom Viridiplantae; phylum Streptophyta; class Magnoliopsida; order Solanales; family Solanaceae; genus Anisodus; species Anisodus acutangulus. The sequence goes on from CM056504.1 coordinate 45,478,240, forward strand.
TCAAAATACAGAAAAGGAGAGATACAATATTGAAGAGAATGGAAATGAAGAATGACAATGGATCTTTGGTAGAATATTTGCCGTCATTATATTCAATAAATAAGAAATGCGGTCCTCAAAATCTTGGCCAAATTTCTACAATAATTTAATCGGAAAATATTGTTCTCTTCATTTTAACCTTTCTTTTACTTATATACTGTTGCCTTTCTCTTTTCTTATTCTAAGCCATATTCCCCTCCTCCCTCAATTACCTGCCAAACCAAAAACTTTTTAGTAGAAATTTGTTGCTCATAATTGATAAGAACAATCTTTAAGGTATACTTTTAAGAGAACTTACAAAATAAAAATAACCAATAAAGATTCGTTTGGCGATCATGATTTAATGCAATCTAAAGAAATGCACATATTCAACAAAAGAAGACAACAAGAACATATCCAGTAAAATTTCATAAAGCGGGGGTCTGGAGAGGGTAGAGTGTATGCAAATCTTACCCCTACATGTGGAAGGTAATCAGTAGACTCTCGGCTACATGTGGAAGGTAATCAGTAAACTCTCGGCACAAGAACAAACAGTTCAAAGCAGTATATAAAGCCAAACAAAAAAAAAAGACAGAAATAGAGAAATTAATAGCACCTTTTTTTTTATCAAAACAGATTATCCATGGCCTGCACTATATTGGATAGATGATTGTTAGGGAAAAGAAAACTAAGGTATTTATGAATAAAAGAGTTTAAAATAAGTAGGGAGGAAATAGAAAGAAAGTGAACAAGGAGAGATTGATGAATTTGGAAAGAGTTATTTTTGGCAGTTTGGTTGTTATATTATGTACGAAAATTATGGACAACCCAAGGTTGTGGAAGCACATAAACACAAAGATGTGAGTATCATTACAGCTCAGAGTAAATTATTAAATATAGGAGTATTAATTTGGCTATTTTAGAAAGGAATATGTGTCCGATTTTTATTCATTTGTCTATATGAATATTCTCTCTTTTTTTTTTAGTTTGTTGGTAGGGATAACTGCAATACTTTTGATCTCTTTGTTATGGATTAATTTTGAGTTTGATCCTTGTAATATTTTATTGAGCATATTTAATCTTGAATTAGTTAAAATATAGTATGTTTTTTTATTCCTCAAAATAAGCTATTTTGAGATTATTTTTAGAATTATATTACCTCCAAGAATGGAGAAACGGTATAAACATGAAACATAGGTAATGAAATGGTTTAATATTTAACACATGAATTTTGGAAAATTCATAATCAGAAGGATCCCACAGTGCTTAATTAAAAGTTAAATGTACTTATTAGATAATACAAGGACAAAATAAGAATATGTCAATATTTCAAGAACTAAAGGTGCAAATTTTGTCTAGCTTCTTAATTAGTAATGGGCAGCACAACAAGGTGTAGTGCTCTACCTGCACAATCTTATTTATGCATTAGTTTAGTCAACAACGATTGAGATGGGAAACATTGCAATATAACATATATAATTTAGAGAAACAACGAATTAGCAAAAAATTAGAACTAGTCAATCCTTAAAGTCAAATTAGATGCCAATACATTAGTTTTTTCTGAAAATGAAACTTTACAATAAAAAAAATAAGTCAGTCCAATGTACAGATGGCTAGCCAAGAAAGGGGCACTATAATTAACTAACAAAGTAATTGACTTCCTCTGCAACTCCTTTTTTGGCGTGGGGCAATCGTGGTGTCTAGTTAAATTTTCACGCACCTCAATTATTTTTTGATAATTCAGGTCTCCAGGCTTGCGTCTGACTACGTCCTGGAGGTAATAGCACCGGTCCTTCAACACTATTACCAGGTAAATCGCGGGATGTGCTCCGGTGGCCAGTTTTCTGGGAGCGTACAACTGATCAATGAGACAAGGTCAAATTCCCCAACATGCAGAGTTTCTTCGTGCTTGCGGGGAATCGAACCCACGCTGTCCCATGCCAGAGCGCCTTATAGCGCCCAGGCTTTGCCACTGGACTATGCCCCGGAGGACTCACGCACCTCAATTATTCTATCAGATAATTATTGTCTTTCACTAGCATAAATCTTAAATATATGAAAGAAATCACTTAATTTTTTTATTTTTGCTAGCATTTGATTTCCCTTACAACTTCTTGTCATTGGGTAATGAGAAGATAAAAGGACGAAAAAGAGGAGGCAAGTGCAGAAAAAATGGATTTTGAGACCCCTGTTTAAGGCATAAAAATATATCTATATTCTGTTGCTAAAGTTTGCCATGTTCAGAATCAACATGATTGGACTTGCAAAATATGCATCCGAAAGTTACAAAATTTGTCTGAAATTTGGCAACTTTATACATTTTCGTTTGGATACGGACTGAAGTTTGGCTTGTCCAAAACCAAACTTTCATTTATGCATGAACTTTACAAGCATATATAATTGACCTTTAGGCATATATATGATTGAATTAATTATGTATGATTGTATGAATCTCGAGGTTAGATGATGAAAACTTAAGTAAACTACAATCCAATTGCCATTTACTCGTTAATGCACGAGTTTAATAGTCCATTCTAGAACAAGTCCCAAAAACAATTACTACCACTTTACTATAGTATAGCAAAAACTACACATTTTTTTACCATGCACCTTATACAGTACTCAACTTACAAAAGATTGGTCAAATTAGAACAAACCATGCTGAGCTAATGGACGTCAAATGCTTCTGGCAGTTGCAGAATACTATCAACAAAATTAGCATTCAATTGTAGTTGACTTAATGTACAAACAAGGATGGCATCATTCTTGCTTAAGAGCTTCCATATTGGATTAAGATCGATATCATATGAGCAACTAAGAACAAGAAGGAGAAGAAGAAGAAGCCAGGTAATTTTGTCTAAAGTTTATCAATACTGAATACAATTAAAATATTTTGGAAAAACTGAAAATTTCTTAAATAACATGGTCAAAAATGACTACCAAGTGAAATTAACACAAGGAAGAGTGTACAACTATACTCGAGTATAAACTATGAATTATGGTGACTAAAATCGGCTGAAGTGAACAAACACCCGAAATTGCAATTATTTTTGCTTGAACTTCAATCATATGTAACTTCAGAAGTTAAGCTTCTCTGCATGTCTGAAGTTGTTTCGAAGTAGGTAAACGTGCAATTTCTTTCTTTAAAAAAAAGAAGAAGTGGGTAAAGATTAAATAGCAGTGTCCAAATAAGATATCCCGTGAATATTTTACCTAAAATCAAAGAAAGGATGTCGCATTAGTAAAAAAGACTCTTACTAAGCATTTTGTGTTTAAAAGGGGGGAAATAACGCATATGTACGGCTCACACATCTAGTTTGCAGCTGATGTAATCCACTATATCATCTGTGTATAGATAATGTATATGTCCTATATAGTTATATATAAACACTATATATAATGTATATGATTTGTATAAACACACCAAACCAACTCAAATTGCAGCGGAATATCATCAGTGTATAGATAATCTATTTGTGATGTATAACTATACACCTTATTTACTCCCTTTAAGATCTATCATTTCAATTCAATTGTACATTTTAACACCGGGATTTTGGGTATTGTAGAAGCATTAATGTTAAGGAGGTTAAGGGTGTTGTTCGCAGGATGCGCATGGGACGAGTGACTGGTCCCGATGATATACCAGTGAAATTTTGGAAGAGCGCAGGAAGGGCAGGTTTGGAGTGGCTGACTAAGTTGTTTAACGTCATTTTTAAGACAGCGAGAATGCCTGAAGAATGGAGGTGGAGTTCAATGTTTCCTTTGTACAAGAACAAATATGATATCCAGAGTTGCAGCAACTATAGGGATATTAAGCTGCTAAGCCACACTATAAAAGTTTGGGAAAGGGTCATGGAGATAAGAGTGAGAAAAGGCGTGTCTATTTCTCAGAATCATTTTGGATTCATGCCGGGGTGTTCGACTACAGAAGTCATTCATCTTATTAAGATGTTAGTTGAGCAGTATAGGGAGAGGAAGAGAGACTTACATATGGTTTTCATCGACCTCGAGAAGGCATACGACAAAGTCCCTAGGGAGGTTCTATGGAGATGTTTGGAGGTTAGAGGTGTACATGTGGCGTACACTAGGGCGATCAAGGATATGTATGAAGGAGCCAAGACCAGGGTTGCACCAAGGATCAGCTCTTAGTCCATTCTTATTTGTCTTGTTAATGGATGGTCTGAAGCGACAAATCCAATGGGAGGTACCATGGTGTATGTTATTCACGGACGGCATAGTCTTGATTGATGAGACTCGTAGCGGAGTGAACGCGAAGCTAGAGGTTTGAAGACAGACTCTGAAGTCTAAATGATTCAGGTTGAGTAGGACTAAGATAGAATACTTGGAGTCCAAGTTCAGTAATGGGAGCGACCTGGAGACAGGCGTGGAGGTGAGGCTTGGTACTCAGGTCCTTCCAAAAAAGGAAGTTTCAAGTACCTCGGGTCTATTATCCAAGGGAATGGAGAGATTGGTGACTATGTCGCACATCGTATTGGGGCATGGTGGATGAAATAGAGGCTCGCATTTGGATTCTTGTGCGATAAAAAAGTGCCACCCAAACTTAAAGATAAGTTCTATAGGGTGGTGGTTAGACCAACTATGTTGTATGGGGCGGAATGTTGGCCAGTCAAGACTTCGCATATCCAAAATATGAAAGTTGCGGAGATGATGATGTTGAGATGGATGAGTGGGCATACAAGGATGGATAGGATTAGAAATTAGGATATCCGGGACAGAGTGGGAGTGGCCTCGGTGGAGGATAAGATGAGGGAAGAGAGGTTGAGATAGTTCGGGCATGTGCAGAGGAGAGGCACAAATGTCCCAGTGCGGCGGTGTGAGAGGTTGGCTACGGATGGGCTCAAGAGGGGTAGAGGTAGGCCGAAGAAGTATTTGGGAGAAGTGATTAGACGGGATATGAAACATGTGCAACTTACTGAGGACATGACCTTAGATAGGGGATTGTGGAGGACATAAATTAATAGTTGGGTCAAATCTAATAGACTAGATGACCCAATGGCTACTGGACTTAATTATCCATTTCAAAAAAGAATATTGCTAAACCGGATTGGACCAATAAATCCTTGGGCCAGAATAATTTGGGAATTTAGGAGCCTGTTGTGATAAGCCCAATACCAGCAGCACTCGGGGAAGAGGCCCAGCTAATCAACTGAAGTGAAGGATTGAATCACAAACTATATTCTAAATTTTTAGTGTGACGTAGAATAGAACATTTTTTTGCTTTTTTTTTTCCGCATGACTAATAACCGAATAAGTTATGCAAGAATTTTTATATTATTTTATATAGAATAAGTTTTTCAGTATTAAAAATTCATAAATTAAAATAACTAAACCGATAAAAGCAATTCTTATGTGGTAAACTATTTTGTTTTTTTGTTTAAAAAATAAACAGGTATTGTTAATGATAGTACTATGTTTACTAATTTTTAATACAACAGATTAAATATGAACGAGATCTAATTCTTATATTGTAATTTCTGTATTACACATTTTGCATTACTAATTTTTGCATAACTTGTTAAACCATAGTAATACGGATTGGATTTCCTAGCACCTTTTCTTCGGATTATATAAACCCTTGGACTTAAATTGTTAAGTGGTAGAAACTTAGGAGACACTTTAATTGTTAAATAAAACAGAAAAAAATCATTTTTAATCCAAAGAAATGTTGGGGTTAGTTTTGGTGTACAGACAAATGTTGGAGTTAGGGAACAATTAAGTTGTGTAACTCCTCCCCTATACTTGCTTCACTACAATTCCTCCTCCCAATCCTTTAAAAGAGGTTTACACTAAGTGCTGGGTAACACTTAAGTCTAACATAATGTGATATTATCCGTTTTGAATCAAGTCCGTAATTTTTTCTCCGAAGAACTGAACTATTAAAAGTATTCAACATCTTATAAGTAATTTCTTTTATTTTTTATTTTCACGTGAATTTGTTCATGCACACCTAATAAAATGAATCATATGACCTTTTACTAAGGAATAAGGATAGTAGTCTTTTAAAAGGAAATTGTCTCTTTAGTGTTAGAAAATAAGTTTTATAAGCGCAGAAAAAATAATCATGCTTTGATAGAGTGATCTATGTCCTTCAGAAATTTAAGCGTGTCATTTTGTTGCTGCAGTGATAGTAGCAGAATTTCTCCAGAATTTTGCAAAGTCAATAAAATTCAAGTTTTCAGCAATTAACTTGATTTTCCCACAATAACAAAAATTATATTTTGTAATGAGTATTTAGAGAAGAAGAGAAGAAATTAGTCATCTTACCATGTTTGAATTTTACTTTTCTTCAGTATTATCATAATTACTTTTACTTTTTCTATAAATCTCTTCCATATTGTGCTATTCATTGTGTTGGACGAAAAGTTTTGGAACATCTATATATTAAAGAGTAAAGACCTCATTCCTACAACAACAACAACAGAAAAAGATCAACAATGTTGTCCTTTAGAGAGTTTTGCTTAAGAGGAGATTTTCTCATTAACTTCAAAATATTTTTATATTAGTATAATCATATGTAGGTCAATTGATCAAATGATATATTATGAGTCTTTTTATAATTTCTTTTTATTATCATCGTTCAAAGTTTCTTTATTATCTTCCGCACAATTCCCTGTATATTTCGATCTCAATAATATATATATATATATATATATATATATATATATATATATATATATATATATATATATATATATATATATATATATATATATAGCTTCGTCCTTGATCCTCACTAGTCTTGATTGCATATGATATGAATACTATATTAATAATTCTCAAACAACCCTTTTTTTTATAAAAAAAAAAGCGAGAAATAATAGCACAACAAGTCCCCACCAAATGCCGGCTTTTATGCTATTTTTATTGAGGCCGTGTTAGTTGCTCATTGTGATTTGTTCCCTTCTTTTTAAATAAAGCTCAGCAAAGCAGTTCTGTCCGAATATGTTTGTCCCATTAATGGGCCATTAACACATTCACGGATTAAATAAATAAAAGACAGCTCGATGCATAAAGTATCCCGTTAGTAGGATTTGAAGAAGGGTCACAACTCAAGGGGTGCGATACAATCTATCCTAATGAACCTATAGGTCACATAGAGACAATTTTACCGTTGCTACAAGTTTCCTTTTATTCACGAATTAAATGAATAAACTAATCTCTAATGTGCTTATTCTTAAGAAATTAAAAAGAACAATTCACATTAGAACATATGATGAAATTTTTCAGAATTAATTGAATGAACTAATCTTGAAGGGAACAAAATAAATATATAAGTAATTAAATAGATCTTAGATTCTTTTGCGAGAGTCAGAGATCTATCTATTCGAAAAAAAAGGTGATAAAGAAAAGTGAACAACTAATTAGAAAAAACTTGACCAAATGATATTCCTTGAGAATCAGAAGAGGAAAAGAGAGAGAGAGAGGTGACATCCATAATTCTATGAGACAATTTTCATTATTTCACATTGGGAAGGAGCAAATTTAAAATTTTATTGAAATTTAATAAAGACACTTAGAAAAGTTTGATACAAGTTTAGCAGGATTGTGATGGAATGAATATGATTTTTTCTATTTTTAATAAAAAAAATTCAGGTTCAAGCCATCAATATTAAATATTTTTTGGTAAGGAGTGATTTCTTTTTTATAGACTCTATGCCGCGCGAAATCAAATTAATCGAGATTATATATGGATACACTTATTGGGTGAAAAACCAAAAAAAAAATTGATAAAAAAAATCTTTAAGTTCACAATATTTTTATTCTCATATGCTTATCTCTAACAACAACCAACTAAATATTTTATTTCTAACTGTTTCCCATCTCACCATCAATAACCAGACACTATTAAGTGGAATTCCATTGTAAGATCTTTAATTATAATAGTCACTTTGAACAAGAATGACATCATTTAGTTTTCAACCATACCATTAAGGGGTTTTCAAAAATATTAAAAGCCAAATATATAATGGGCTAAACTATATTCATCTAAGTAATGGTCAAAGTAATTTATCATGAGTTTAACTTATATATATTGATCATGTATTTTTTATATTATCTATATATCTAATTTATTGAGTCAGATTAACGTACTGCAATATTCTTCAAGTTGTTAGTTTCACTTAATCTGAAGAGTTATTTATAGTTATTATTTAGGAGATTTAATAGTGTGATTTTTTTAATACTATTCGCCTATAAAATTGAATTCCTCATATCATTTCCTAGTTGCCTTATAACCATAGTCCATTAAAAGACTTCTTTCCATTAATAAAAATTGTGGTAGGATGTATATGATCTCTCTATCATTAATTAGAGATTTCGATCGGTTTGAGCCCTATGTATAGAAAATAAATCTTGTTAAGGAGTGTTTCCTCCTTAAATGGATCTTATGTTGGGCGTCTTTAAATTAATCAGAATTTCAATACGAATATCGAACTCCGAATGGAAAAAGAAAAACTTATTTCCGCAATTTTATCATAACCCTTTGAACCTTAGTTCATATAGACATTGTCCCTTAAAATCTATTGTAAATTGTTTTGCCCTTTGACTCTTAAGAGTAAAACATACGCTCGTGACAAAGCCTTGGATTTCTCTAGAGAATATGATGAGAGCACTGTGCTTTAAACTTTAATGGATAACTTAATAAGTAAAAAAATACACATGTAGTCTTTCAAGATTGATGGAAAATATACTTAAAAAGAATATAGCTTAAGAACAAAGTATCAAATATTGAAGAAGATGTTTGTGTTTAATGTGCTTTTGTTAGAAAAATAATAATATTTTTCATTAATATCTCAAAAATAATACCCCAACGTTCCAATTTGACATTAATACAAAGGTATCATTTCTAGCCTTAATGGCATAATTTATATTGAATGTGTTGACTGTTGCTAAACGGTCCTGTTGCCAAACGGTCTTAAAAATATTTATTTGGTCATCTGATGACAATCTTTTCTTGCTCCTATATATACTTTTGTGTGTGTTCATTTTGGATATAAGAGAAATTACTAAGAGCAAAACTACTTTTTCTTCTCATTTTTATAGTGGTGGGTTAGTTATTTTTGTAAAATCTTTGTTAGTTCCGACTCTTAGTTTATACTAGAAGAGTTTGTTGAATCATGTGAGATACACCTATATCGGGTGAATTATCCTTAAGGACATTATGTGAAAAAATTCTAAAAAAATTAAAAATTTTGATGTGGTACCTGTGAGCACTCCTTTTAATTTTAATAGTCAATTAAAAAAGAATCACGGAGAAGCTATTTCTCAAAATAATTATGCTCAAATTATTGATAGTCTAATGCGTTTGAGGAATTTTACTAGATCTGATATAGCTTATGTTGTGTGTAGATTGAGTAGATTTTCTCATAATCCTAACAATGATCATTGAAATGCATTGATAAGAATTTTGAAATATTTGAGAGTTACCATGAATTATGTATTAAATATAGTGGATTTCCCGTTGTACTAGAAGGATACAATGATGCTAACTAAATCTCAGATTCAAATGAGACAAAATCTACTAGTGGTTATGTGTTTATCCTTGGTGGGGGTGTCGTAACATGAAAATCAGCCAAACAAACCATAATTGCATGATCGACTATGAAATCTGAATTTGTTGCATTAGAGTTGGTTGTTAATGAGGCTGAATGGTTGAGAAACTTCTTAGCAAGTATTCCGATAGGAATAAAACCAACACCTTCTGTATCGATACATTGTGATTCCAAGCAGCGATAGCTATAGCGAAAAATAAATCTTTCAATGAAAAGAATAGACATATACGTTTGAGACACAATGTGATAAATCATATACTGAAAGATGGAATTATTTTCATAAATTATGTGAAGTCAGAAATGAATTTGGTAGATCCTCTGACTAAACCTTTGCAAAAGAGAATGATATCTGAAACATCGAGGGGGATGAGACTTATTATGTCAACTTGAGAAGATTAACAATGATGGTAACACAACCTATGTGATTGGAGATCCCATGAGTCAGGTTCATATGGGTAATAACAAGTCATTAGTTGATCAAAAGTGCACTATTAAATTGTGTCTCTTCCTATGGTGTGTGAATATAGTGCAATAATGCAAGGCAATGTGAGGTTGAGTTAAACTCTTAATGAATTATCATATCATTTATAGGTGGTGTATTGCTATGCAAAATACACTATATGAGTGTGGAGTGGTACCGCTCCTATGAAATTGTGACAGATTTCTAGAGCACTCATGAATATCAGGACACACGCATGGCCTCTTAGCGCAAAATCGCGATAACGACAAAGATTGTGCGAGTATAATGTGATAGATAAGACATCGCCCTTACAAAAGAGTTATTAGTTCATAGAAGTTTTATACTTCACCAATTATTCTGTGAGCTTAAACTTATTTTATCTAGGTCTGGTTCATAGTCTACATGACACCAAATTCGATGCATTGTACTCATATGTGGAAACCCAACAAAATTTCTTATTTTACTTTTATTATTTTTGAGATATATGGAAAATTGTTAGAAAAATAATTATATTTTTCATTAATATCTCAAAAATAATACCCAAACATTCCAATTTGGCATTAATACAAAGCTATCATTTCTAGCCTTAATGGCGTAATTTATATTGAATGTGTTGACTGTTGCTAAACGGTCTTAAAATATTTATTTGGTCATTTGATGACAATCTTTTCTTGCTCCTATATATACTTTTGTGTATGTTCATTTTGGATATAAGAAAAACTACTAAGAGCAAACTACTTTTTCTTTTAATTTTTTACAGCGCGGGTGACTTATTGTTGTAAAATCTTTGTTAGTTCTGGCTCCTAGTTTATACTAGAAGAGCGTGTTGAATCTTGAGGTATACACATATATCATGTTCTTTGACACGTCTTAAGCTATCAACAATTCTTACTATTTTCGTGTTTTGTACAACAATTTTACAATAGTTTTTTATTATGGGAAAAAGGTATCAAGTTAACAAAGTTTGTTAAATCTCTTTTCATTTACCAAAGTGGATTTTGAATTTGAGGTACCTAACAATGCTTTATGTATCAAACAAAACCAGCTAATTGCAATTTGTTTGAAAAAGTATTTTGTCAATAAATAGTAGATTTGCTAATTTGGAAAATGATGTTATTTAGGTCATAATCTCAACAATATAATACCACTAAGACATATGTGCTAATTATTAGATCCACAAATATTATGGTCAAGATTATGTGTCATTGCTTAGTTGCCTAATTAAAGTGCATCAAAACCTCCCAATATCTTTGTCGTCTGATCTTTGATGGTTAGGTCATTAATGGTGGGTTTGGGATGAAGAAAAATGTTTTTCTAGAAGATAAGTGATGTTTTTACTTATTTCTTGTGTTTAATAAGTAAGCAAACAAAGAATATACATTCCAAGCATTATAAATAATCTAGGCAACACTAACAAGCGGGGTTGGGGGTGAGGGGTTAGGCGGGATGGGAGTGGGGGCTTGGGTGGTGGGAGATCAGGTGGGTGGTGGGAGCGTGGGTGGTCGGGATGGGGTGGAGTGAGAGAGTTGGCGTCATGCGGGCTATTGGAGCTGGGGAGAAGATATATAATAAGCGTAAAATGCCATTTGCCGAACTTATTTTCTTGACACTTCCTTATTTTTAAGAAATTTGTTTTTCAGTGATTTTTTTTTTAAAATTTGGACAAACATTTCTCGCCAAACCAAGCACACCCTAAATTGTTTTTCATTTTACGTAATAAATAGAGAGCACGTTATAACTAAGAGAGAGAAAAAGAAAAGATTTAACGTATTCAAGAAACTCATAAAGTTGGTGAAATTTTTAGTTTAATAAATGATACCAGATGGTACAATAACCTTTTTGTTATTTTTATATTAAGAAATAAATCTTACATTATCAGACCTAATAATATTTCTTAAAATTAAAATAATAAATCTAATTAATTTTTTTAATAGTTGCAATGGCTTTTTCATTTATATATAGTAAATTGTTGTTCATCTACCTCTCAACAATTGCTCGATCAAGTAATTAAATCGTGTCCCTTCTAGTATTGACTAGTAGATCAAAATTATACAGTAGAGTAATAGTTACTCCATCAAAATTACATTTAAGACCTAAAACTCAATAGCACCAATATAGTGAAGTCTATAAGATTGCTCCTATTTTACTTCATGATTACAAAGAAGATCCTCTTTAATTAGATACTAATAATGTATAAATCAACTAATTGATAATTAAGCGAAAAGATAAAGAAAAATGCTAGAGTAATGTATTTTTTGTTTAAACGTCTGGTAATTGAAATCCACTAACTCGGCTAATTTAGATTCGCACCAGATAGACCCACTAAAGAGGTAAAACTCTCTCTACCATGAATTTTTTCATTGTATGACTCGAACTCAGGACCTCTAATCAAGAGCGGAGGAATTTCAATCATTCCACCAAACCCCTCGGTGAAAAAGAAGAAGGAATAAAATGCCCTCCAAAAGAGATTTCCATATTATTCCAAAAATAAAAAATCCCAAACCCCAAAAGAAAAAAAAAATTTGACTGTATATGTTTTTATTGGATAGTTGTGAGAGTCAAATACAAGATGACAATTAACTAGTAGTACTAATGATATTGGTGGGTCCGCAGGATAGTTCGTGTACACAAGTCCTTATGATAATCTATATCCATTCGTGTTCCACCTAAATCCCAATTATTTGAATGAAAACCAATAATTGTAGCCGATTTAGAGATTTTATTTGAAAATTTAAATTTAATCCACTGAAATTTATAAATTATAGACTATTAGATTATTTAAAAAGTAATTAGATATAACTATTTATAGGAAGTATATGTTGCTTATCTGAAAAAGGTAAATAACTTGCGACATAATATATCAAACTTCATTAATACTCGGCCGTAAATATGCATATTTAATTAATACCATGATCTTACTTAAAATAATAATGATAAATCTCGCATAACCAAAAAGATCAGGGGTATATAATGCTCACGGAAAGTGTAAACTTAACTTATTTTATATGGTTAATAACTGATATACTTAATCATAACTCTTTAAATATTCTCAATCACAGCCATAAAGAAGGCACAATATAATGCTTGCTTGATTTTTACATATAAAAATACACAGAAAATAAATGGTACAGCCTTTATGATTTTCCCACGAATTCAAATGATTGTGTCACCACCTTATTTTATTCTAAGAAGTGATCAAGTATAAGTACTCTTCATTAACAAATGCAATATTTTATCTAATATAATAGATTTTTTGAACTGCTGTTTCATATGATGTTGTTTAAATTTTTATTAGGTGTTAGCCACTTCCCCTGGTTGTAATTATATTGCCTAGTTTGCTTCCTGGATTTGTACTCTCATATATGTCTATGAAATTAGGTAATAACGTACTCTGTACTTAAAATAGAATAAATTAATTTGTTAACCTTTTTTTTAAGAAAATGTGTGTTGCATAATTGTGACACTCATGGCGGAGAGTGGGTAAGAGGAAAGAAGAGTGCATGTTACATTTTAGGTGAATCTTACATCAGAATAAGAAGAAGAAATGAAGAATTTTATAAGGCATATCACAAGTTTCTACAGACACTTTTGAGCTTGATGATGATGTAGCCCAAGAAACAAATACGTAAGGTCTATCAAAGTCTGATGCTCTTTCAGTATGACAGTGGGCAAATCTCGACGAGAACGTTAAGTGAATCGGAGAAAGGATAGTCAGGCTCCTAAGTCGAATCGAAGAAAGGACTGTCAGGCTCCTAAGCAAGCAAGGTTATGAAGAAAGGTGCATGTTACACTTTAGATAAATTTCACATTTATAAGACATAACACAAAATTACATATAATATGTTTATTTTTAAATTCGATGATAGCGTAGCTCAAAAAATAAGTTCATGAAAATTATTAGACTAAAACAGACCATACGTGTCATCGGATCATAATAATAACAATAATAGTAAATCTAACAGAAGAAAGAGGTTGTAAATTGCTGGTTAGGAGTAGCCTCTTATTTCATTTCATGTCAGTGGTGGGGTTTTCTTCCGTCCACAAAAGCAACAGCTATAGTATATGGCTCCACTTATTTGGAGTTGATCACTCTTTTTATTTTATTTTATAGATTAATACATTTGTGGTTCTTATAATTATCTAATAGTTCTATATTTATCCTAATTTATATATTTTGATAAAGATTCTAATTTATATAGTAGACCTCAGCAAATCTAAAAGGCTTACATATAAACACGTATTTGTAAGATATAATTTTGTACAAATACTTTTATGGCTGAAAATTGTTGTGCTGCTGCTTAACCAAACTAAATATTATAATTGACTAATTTTACTCTTTCCATAAACTTCAGTAAATATCAAAATGGCATCCTAAATTCAATTAATAGTTTCCTTCAGTCCCAAACCCTGACTGCCCAATTGGGTTTAAATTAAATCAAATATAAATCTCAATGATTCAACACAAATATTCTCAACCCAAAATCAATGAATTAGGGTTAGGTCTTGCCTCAACATGATACCAAATTGATGGTGTCGAGTGCAGAAAATATAGAGATGAAGAGAAAATTGCAGAGTTGTTTCTACTGAGTTATTACCCAAACTCACATTGTTTGGTGGTGTAGGGATAACTGCACACCCAAACTTCTTCACAGCCTTGATATCTATGAAGTTATTGTTGGTGTTGGTTACAAATATGCAGGAAACGGAAATTACAGGTAACTGCTAAGTATTACAAGAACTGAAATTACAATTGAACAATGAACTGAAATTACAATGAACTTGAAGAATAAACTGGAACAGTTTTTGGTATGCTGAATCGAGTGTTTGCACTCTGTCTTTAAGACAATATTGCCCCGTATGTATCCTTTCTATGTCCTGGACAATTGTCTCCCAAGATAAAACAGCAAATGAACAAATGAGCAAAGGAAACTCAAGTGTTACCGTGAAGAATTTATGTTTGTGTTAAGTGTAGCTCAACAATGGTGACAAAGGGTCCTTTATATAGTTGAAGGAGAGGCTCATGAACTGCCCACATAAGTACCATTACTGGCCATGTAATGGCAATTATGGAGGTAGTAATTTCATCAAAATAAATGGTGAAGATGTGCAACGGATTGACATTTAGGAAGATTAATTCAGCCAAAATAAATGGCTGAATTGAGTGCCCGTGTGCTCGGACGGGCGGCGGCGGCGCGCGTGTGGGCTTTCCTCGAACCGAAGCACATCTAGGTCCTCCCTCCTTTAAACACATGGGATACCCCTTGGGGTCCCAAACCCCAAGCCAACCTTGAGACTTATAAACAAAACAATTCTTTCTTCCTCCACCGATGAGGGAGAATTGATCTCAATACCACACTTTTCTATGCTTCAAACACCTCACTTCGTGAACCAATATCTCTTTCATTTCTCAATGAAATTTGACGATCCTTGGCCCTACAGTTATCTACGCACTTAGTAGATTATGCACGTGTGAAGAACCGGATTCTCCAACATGCAGAACACTAGTGTTTAAACCGTTAAAGTTGGTCGGACGCAAATTCCGCCAAAGGCAAATTTCTAATAGTTATGTGTACTTCCACCATCTAATAAAATATCTATAGGCTTCTTCTCACTGTAACCAACAACATGGATAGTATGGGCCTCTTGCACCCCATTTAATGCATAGAAGGAAATCATGAGAGTATTCACTTCAGTAGTTGGCCAATTCTCAGCTTCCCTTTCTTCTTCTGGTTGTTCCAACACCTCTAAGATTCCTTCTGGTTCACCTTCTTCCAGTTTCACAACAAACAGTTGTTTTGGTAAATTGCACTTGTGGCTAGGTGTGTACTTTTCATCACACCAAAAACTAAGGCCATGGGCCCTCTTAGCTTGCATCTCAGCTGGTGATATGGTTCTTCTAAGCCTAGGATTACTAGTGGTGTTAGTAGCAAGTAGAGCTAACCTAGAATTCTGCTGGTAGTTGAAATTGTTGGATATGTAAAGCAGTACGGGAAGTAAATAAATATTACAAGTGTTCGAAATGATAAACAAACAATCCAATATTCTGCCGCAAGTAGAGTTTCCTTTGCTCATTTGGTAAGTTGATGTTGTATCTTGGGAGACTATTGCCCGACACCGTAAAATGATATATACGGGGCAATCTTGTCTTAAAGACAGAGTGCCATCACTCGACTCATCAAATCACAAGGAATTTGTAATCGTTCTTACTTCCAGTTTGTTGTAATCTTTAGTAGTTTATCCTTTCTAGCATTTGTAATATTTACTTACTTCCCGTTTCCTGCAATTGTTGTAACCCACAAATTCTACATAACAACATTTTCAAATTTTCCCCATTAAATTGAGGAAACATTAAGTTGTGATTACGAGTATTACCAACAGAGTAAGGATTAGATCATAAGATACCCATACCGGCTAAATGATTTGCATCCTTATAAGTCGAAGAGTACACTGTCTCCTTTGTGGAGATGAATTTCATCAACTGAGTTTTCGAGTGCATTAACCACTTGAAGTAATTCAGCTTGTCTCTGATCCATCTCGTCTCGCATTTACTGGTGTTTTTGATCCATAGCTACATGAAGTTCCAACTGTTGAGCAGCGAGATCTTTGAACTGCTCTTGTGCAATTGCGAATGAATTCCCAATAGCAGTCTCTACTACTTTGCGTGAGACCATTTTTGATTGCAGAAAGTTTGGCTCTGATACCAATTGATACCAAATTGATGGTATCGAGTGCAAAAAATATAGAGAAGAAGAGAGAATTGCAAAAATTAGAGGAAGAAGAAGAGATATAAGAAAAATTAGAAGAGAATGGAAGAGTTGAGATTCAATATAATGTTCAAAGTTGTGATTTCTATTACATTTCTCCTATTTATGCTTGCTAATTAATAAAGCTAAGAAATTACGAAAAATGCAGAAAATGAAATATGCAACAAATTCGAATGTAACCGAATTAATTAACTTTCCAGCCAAAAACTTGTACTGATGTGGCATACCCATGTGAACAAGGTGATCAGGAAACATGAACTCTTTATATGGATATTGAGCCTAACTCAACTCCAAAAGTTAACTTGTAGGATGAGAATTGTACAAGTTCATATAAGGAGTCCATGTTCCCATTTTATATCCGATGTGGGACTCTATCCATTTTTTACAAAATGTGTATCACAATAATTTCAGCATCACTTACAATTTATAACAGAGCGATATAGAGCAAAGGTGATCGATCGGTTAAACACCTTTCGTCATAAAATCATTATGTATACGCACAATATGTACACATCCAATGCTTAACGCCCAAAGGTAGCCTAACAATTATTACGTAAATCAAGTGCTAAAATTTCTCAATTAATATTATTGACCCTAAGAATTTTATGACTAATATACTATTTGGCTTCTCAAAAGTAACCTTCATCTATCTTGAAAAAGAAACTGATTTCTGGTTGATCTAGAAATATTAGGGGTGAGCACGGGTACAGGGTACCCAGATACCCGACCAGAACCGACACTAACGGGTAGGTTTCGGGTAGATATATTATAATAACGGGTAGGGTCCGGGTAGTAAAATTAGGAACCGATCAATGTCAGGTCCGGTTTGATTCCAAGAATAGAGACAGTACAGGACCGAACCGATACCCGGAACCTACAAAATATTAAATATTTTTACTTTTTTTAGAAACATTTGGATCACTTTTAACTTTCTCCAAAATTGTTTGTTGCACGCCTACACATTGATTTTCCCCATCTCAAGACGTAAATATTTTAGCTTTTTCACCCCTTTATTCTAGAATGTTCTTTGTGCCCTAAGAGAAAACACTCAAAACTCTCTCAATAACAATGGCGTTTTAGCTACACCACCGAGCTTCATCGTCGTCGTTGTTGAAGCTTTCTCTCAGGTACTTTCATCGTTGTCGTCATTGAAGCTACACCTTTGCCTCTTTCTCTCACTTGGTTGTGTTCATGTCATTCCTAAAATGCATATGGGTTCATATCTAACTCTTCAATTTCTTTTTAATATCATATGTTTCTGTTCTATTTCAGGCGATACTCATCTTCAATTTGTATTACTTTTTTATTTGAAATGTAAATCTATTTTTAAAATTTGTGTATACTTTTATAGTTGTGAAGATGAAATTTAGGGATTTACTAGTATAATAAAACTTTTCTTTTGTATCGAAGATCTTATGAACACGAAAATAAGTTTAATTCAGATATTTTCAAATTTATTTTGAAATTAACACGTTCAATTAATTGAGTGTCAAATTTGGCTTGCAATTTTAAGTTTTGGTTACAGAATTAGCTTTTCTACAATGAATAAGTTTTCTAAAACTTCTTATAAGGGTACTAAAAACTCCGATTGCAGGCTAAAAAACTACTTGATGAAATTATTTTAGAACTCTTTTTTATTCTCATAGGCTTAAAAATTGTTGCTTAATTTGTGTTTTTTATTTACAGTAGCAGGAACCTACCCTGATCCTCAAGGGTCCTGTAGGTTCAGTAAATTTAGGAACCGATCTTTTACCGGGTAGGGTCCGGGTAGTTAAAAATGTTAGGGTACCCGGACCCGCTCACCCCTAAGAAATATAGCCATACCTCATTATTTGTCCTTTAGAATTTCTCTACTTAACAAATCTGATAAATAATTTATTTCTATCTTTATAAGTTCTATTTGAAAATCAAAGCTTAATAACATGCTTGCCATCTACCAAATTTATAAAACTACATTTTTGTTATCTTTTTATAAAATGTCTTTTGTATATTACAATCAACTCTTAATAAAAACTCTTTGTTTATTAAATTATATTGGAATTTGGTTATATATAACACTATAAGTAAAATCTCCTTTTTAGTGTACTTAAATTTTCTTGCAAATCATTCCAAATTTCTGAGCAATAACGTACTAATTATTCTGCCGATCGTGAAGGGAGTTTCTGTGTAAAAAATTCATCATATCTAACTTCAGAATAGTGTGTTTGTACAATCATAAAGACATCTTGGTGGAGAATTCCCAGATAATTAGATCATTAACTCACATTTTTAATATTACTTCCTCCACCTCAAAATTATTTTTATGTTTTTTCTTTTACACGCCTCTTGTGAAAACATTAATTAGAAGGTATTTTTTTTCTATTTTATCTTATTTATCAGACCCACTTGTGGGATTATGGATATGTTGTTGTTCTTGTTGTTACTATTTTACCTTTATTTATGTTTTACTAAGATATAATCTTTCTTCCTTCCTTGTATACAACAATAACAACAACATATTCAGTGTAATCTGATAAGTGGAGTTTGAAAATGATAGAATATACATAGACATTATCCTATCTTGGAAGGTAGAGAAGCTTCAATTGTTTGTAGTCTTCAAAAATAATTATTACTCCGTACTAGGCGTAAAATGAAAAATAATAGTTTTCTCTTAAATTTCTAAAATGATAAATAATTTAAAATAATTATTTTTATAAAAAGTACGATAAATAATTTGAAACGGAAGGGATATAAGAAATGAGACTTCAATTAGTTCTCAAAATTAAGATGAATTTTCACGTTAATTAAGTAGTTTTCACTCTTTTTAGTTTATAGTTATACTTATAGTAGGGGACCAAAGTAAGAACAAGTCAATGACTTCATTAGAGCTATTAAAACATGACGTATATTCATCAACAGCCGTCCATTTTTTAACTTTCCAAACACAAACTTGATCAACGGCTGATATCTATTTCCAAGACTCAATTGGCATTACGGCATTATAGCATTTGTTTGTTGAGGATTTGTTTGTCTTCTCTATATAATCTTCATTCATTTTCATCATCTTACGATCCTACACTCTCTCTCTCGTATTTTTTTCTCCATATTTTCCTTTTGGGTTACGAAGAAGAACAACGAAAACAGCAGAGAAAAGGTGGATAAAGAAATAAGAATTTCCCCCTTTTTTTTCTGATTATGATACTGTAATTTTCACTTTGTTGTGAGTTTTTTTATGAATTGGGTTTGGAGTTAATAGCATTGACTGCGTTTTCTATCGAAAACAGTCTCTCTAACCCACAAACGTCTCCCCAGACCTCACTCGTGAGCTTACACCGGGTATATTGTTATTATTGTTGTTGGGTTTGGAATTAAAGAGACAAAAATGAATTTTCAATTGGCTGATTATGAATTTATGATACTGTAGTTTACTTTGTTGTGACTTTCTTGAATTGGGTTTGAAAATAGAGAGACAAAAATGAAGCTTTAATCGTTTAACTCAATCTTTTTGGGCTGATTATGAATTTATGATAGTTTAGTTCACCTTTTTGTGACTTTTTTGAATTGGGTTTGGAAGTAAGGAGATAAAAATGAATTTTTAATCATTTTTGACTGATTATGGTGCCATAGTTCAGTTTCCTTTGATTTCATGAATTGGGATTTTGAAGTTTTTATATTTTCAATCATTTTCTTTTCAATTTTGTTGATGTGGATTTTTTTCTTTTTTTAATTTGATTTTCTCTAGCTTCCTTGATTGACTTCCTTAGTGACTTTTCATTTACATTTTATTTGCTCCCCCATTTGATTGCTGTCTTGTTGATCAGTTTTACTGGGATTCTCTGTCTTATCTGTGTTTAGTTTTTTATTGATCGATGAACTTTACGTGCCTCGGATGAAAGTTTTGGTATCTACTTTTGTTGCTTTTGAAGCCTCTTGATAGCTTTTAGTTTCAATTTTGTATGAGTCAGTTATATTGCTTTTGTTAATTCTTCTGAATGATTCTTTTAGGTTATTATTTATGTTATTTTCTTTGATTGCATTTCTTACTTTCATTTGTTTTGCAGTTTGAAATCCCTTTGTGTGTTATCCAAGTATGATCATGTCAATTATTCTTATATAAGGAACTGTGGTTTAGCAAATGATTCTCGTCATTTAATACTGTTTTAGCTATGAAATTTTAGTGAATTTAGGAGATATGTTGATCTTTAAATTCGGTTAAAAGATGTGTGAATTGCCAATTTGATGGAGAAAAAAGGATGTAGGGGAAAGGAAAAAGAAACTGGCTTTTGGTTGAGTTACTACTATAATATAGGTCTAGAGAATGTTTAAGTTACGAAAGAGAATTTAGAGGAACGATTTTTGATGATATTATGAGTTGGATAGAGTTTTAGTCATCTACTCATATATGAACTGTTATGACTTTCAGAATGATTTATGCTTGAAGCTTTTTTGATGTTGATCGCCAAAAAACCAGATGTCTACTTACAATGGATGAAGTTTCTCTTAGCTAATTGCTAGCAGTACTTTGAACAATTGAACTCAATCTTTATTCTTTGAAATTTTAGAGATTACTTTAGTATTTTACTGCGTATATAACTTCCTTGTTTGTAAGGCCTACTCTATAATTACTAATTTTAGACTATATATTTTATGCAGAAACAAATGGTGCTTCGTGTAAGACATGGATGAATATTCTGTTAAAAGAGCTGCCAATGGGCTTGTCGCCCAAAGAAGTGGTTTAAGGGACACAGGTGATAACAAAGATAAAAATGTTCAGTATTGTCCTCGACTTGGATGTAGTGGCCGAGTCAATTATACGAAGAGTACCAGAGTCGGAGGCACAGAGAAACCTAGACCACTAAGGCCTACTTTCGGTTCTTCGAACGGAAAGGAAGTAGTTGGGAGTTCGTCTATGACATCTTCCGGAATGACTAGTGCGAGAAAGTCATTTAAGGAATCTCACAGAAAATCCTCTTGTAACATTGAAAATAAGCAATCAGATATCCGCTCCTTAAATGAAGAGCCAGAAGTTTTAAAACAGATGCAGTTTGATTCAGCAAAGAGAGATACTGGATCCAGCAAAGTTATATTTGCAGAAGTTGGTTGCTCTAGTGGAACGTCGAGCAGTAGACCTCGAAAAATATTTGTTCATGGACCTGGTTCTTCCAACCAAAAGAGTCCAATGGATTCCACAGTTTCTTCGTCGTCTAAATCCGTTAGTGCTGGGACGAGGGGCGGAAGTAGTAGTGGGGACGGATATAGGTTGAGAAATCTATATAGTTGTTCGCCATCAGAATCGAGTATTAGTAGAAGGGAAACGGTAAAAAGGAGAAATGCTGAAGCTGAAAGCAGCTCATCATCTAAAGGGAAGAAAATGAGCGGGGCATCACCAAATGAAAGACGTGCCATTCGTCCCGGTACTGGAATATCCATCTCTGATTCAAGGAGTAGTAGAAGTTTGGATTTCGGTGAGGGTAATCGTGCTGTATCAGTGAGGACCCGCAGGTCAATGAATGTGAATACTAGGTTAAGGGGTCAAATTTTACCTCAGCCTGAAACTCCAACACTTGATATGCCTAGTTCATTGAGTCAATTTTTCACAGATTCCTCATCAAGTGATTATAGTGCTTATAGTTTACCTGGAAATGATGACGATGACGATGATGAAGATGATTTACCTGGTGTAGTACCGTTCACTTCTGCAGAAATTGGCATTAACCGATTTATGAATGGTGAAACATTGCAGCGATATAACATGGATAGAGTTACTCAGGTACTGTCTTGGAGAAATTTAGATTTTAATCTACTTCCTAAAGCTTACTGATATTTAAGTATATTGGTCTTGATTTACTTTACAGGTATTGCTGGCACTTGAGAGAATTGAACAAGATGAAGAGTTATCTTATGAGGTAGTCAATGTTGATTATTTCTTTTCTCCTGGGAATTCCTATTTGGGTTTGTGAATGAGCTCTTTATTTTCTATCTACAGAGACTACTTGCGTTGGAGACCAATTTGTTCCTCAGTGGCCTTAACTTCTATGACCAGCATAGAGACATGAGACTAGATATCGATGACATGTCCTATGAGGTCTGTATCTTGTTTTTATTTCCTCTCACAAATTATAAGAAAGTATTTCTTCCTCCGTCCCAATTTATGTGACACTGTTTGACTTGACACAATGTAAATGAAAGAAAGGAAGACTTTTGAAATTTGTGGTCTAAAACAAACTTTAGACATTTGTGTGGCTATAATTCATTTCATTAAGAGTGGAAGGAAAATTTTAAAGTTAAGTTGTTTCTAATTATAGAAAGGTAATATTCTTTTTGGGACAGACCAAAAAGGAAAGGGTGCCAAATAAATTGGGACGGAGGGATTACTATTTAGAGAGTGAAACAACATTAGTTTTTTTTGGAGAAGGAGAGTGAAACAACATTATCTTTGACTATGACTTCCTCAAACACTGCGATAATCTTATTAATATTTTATAGTACTCATTTTTGGTTTCTAAAACTGCATATTTTATCTTAACAGTATGGAAAATCCATATCCTAAATTCAAAATAAAAATTAAAAAACTTAGTCCTCATTCTCAAACCCCGTCATTCATGCTGGGAGGATGGCAAAATAGTTTATGACTACTGAATGTTTAACGGTATTCAATTATGCAAGAATGATCGAGGGTTATTATTTGAAGTTTTCTTAGCTGAAAGTACGTCAATTAAAGATTTCCGTGAGGAAAAATATAATTGCTTTCCAGGTTCCGGCAAAACATAAATCCCACCAGTCTAGCGTGATGTCTTTTCTACATCGTCTAAAAATGATTTATTGCTCTTTTTTATAGGAATTATTAGCACTTGAGGAGAGGATTGGATCTGTTAGTACAGCTCTGCCCGAGGAAACACTATCAAAGTGTCTCAGGAGATGCATTTATCAGGGTATGGCTTCAGAAACAGAAACACTAGAAGCTGATGGGGATGGAGATGACGTCAAGTGCAGCATTTGTCAGGTTGTCATCCTATGTTAATCATGTTTATCATTTAATTCATCATTCAAAGGTTTTCTTTTTCATGTTCAAAATTTATAGCATTGCATTAGGTTTCCTTTGCCTATGACATATTTTTTCAAGTGAGTGAAGCCGAATGTTATTATTAGATAACATGCATCTCACGACATTATTATTTTCTTGATAGGCCGGTTTAGTCAGGTAAAGATTCTTTTTTTTTTTTTTTGCTTTTGATCTTTTTGTATAACAAGTCAAGTAGTTCCCTCTTGTAATTCCTTGTTAACTTTTCTCATGCATACACATTTCTTTTTTTTGAGGACTTCATTAGAACCTTAGAAACTAGTTAAATTTTTTTGAACCGTGGTGTCCGACCCAGCTTGCACCCACCTCGACTAATTCCTTTAGTCCACGGGATACCTGCTACCTTCCACCAGCAACAGGTACCAGGTAACTCTATCCACCAAGCTTAGACATATAGGAAGAAATCACCTACTGTTTTTTGTCTCCGCTGGGAGACTTCATGGTTCTCCTCCCATTTCATTGACCACTAGGCCACACCCTTGGGTGCAAAAAAAAAAAAAAGAATAAAACCGGTGAATCTTTCCTGAAGAAAGAATACGCTCCTTGATCTCCAAGATGTTGAAAAACTCTGTAACGGCATTTGAACGATTTAATGTAGACCTCTTATTAATGCTTCTGATCTTTCAATATTTGGTCCATTGACTTTTTGATGGTGTAATTTAGGCAGGTCTAACCATTCTGTCGACAGACGAAGCCTATATGAATCCTCAATGAGTTGGGATCAACTATATGAATCCTCGCTGACCATATTGTTCTATTTAAACTCATCTCTGTCCAAATGAATCGAGTTACTAAGCACTGCAATATTCATATTCTTTTGCAGGAGGAGTACGTGATTGGCGATGAAATAGGGAACCTGGGATGTGAGCACGGGTATCATACGGAGTGCATAAAGCAGTGGTTTAAGCTCAAGAACTGGTGCCCGATCTGTAAGGCTGCAGCAACTCCATCAGAATCATCGAAAACATCTTAAAAGTTTCAGAGTCTGTAGATACCTTAACCCCAGATGTAGGAAGCTGTAACAGTTTCCCTGTGTACAAATTCTTCTGGGGTTGGTTTTTGTGGATTCCTGCAATTCATTTTTCCTGTTCACTTTTTTCTCTATTCTTGTACTTGATTGCTCTTGCCATATGAACCAATAAACCCAGGCCCTTTGCTGGCTTTGTGGTGAATGCTTTCATATTCATTTCCTTAAGCCTTGTTCAAGTGTTTCAATAATTCGCTTGCTCTAATCGTGTTTTTGTATCGCTAATCACACCCCTTAAAGAGTTGTTTGATGCATTTGTTTCTTTGTTTGATGGAAGCTTTTGGCAACACCGGGTGTGGGTAAGTTTTTACCGCCATTTTAGACCATTAGCACATAATATATCAGCCCAACTAAGAGGTGAGCCAGTGATCATCCAGAAAGGGAATGAAGGTTGAGTTTATACCCGTATTAGTTTTACAATGTTTGGTTTCCGGTATTAAAATTTGTGTAACTTATGCAGATTTCAATATCAAAAATCAAATATGTTATAAAGCAATACCGATTTATATACGAAGATTAACTTGGCTTATACCTCAAACCAAACTACCCCTATAATATAGTTTTTCCATCACTAACCAACTCCCAACACTCTTTTTCGATCCATCTGGCTCATTATCAATTTATCATCTTTCTCATATTCTTGATATACTTCAATGGGATCTTTGTGAGTATGAGGCTGCTAAAGGAGGAAGTTGAACATTGAAAAAATTAAATACTCCATCTGTTTAATCAAATAATACAAGAGGGATATATACTGAAGGTGATCCAATTAAACCCCTATAATAACATTTTGCAACAATCAACTTAACTACGAAGTAAAGTTGAACATTGAGAAATCACAAAAAATGTGCTACAATACACAACTTTTCATATTTTAAGAAAATGTAAAAAGAGAGTTTGGTACACGAAACATCCCGTATTCACCAATAATACGGTGAAGGATCGCATTCAAGGAGTGTAATTTAAGCAACCTATTCTGACACAAGTACTACCAAATATTATCCAGACATCGATGGTGTCATGACAAAAAAAATTACAACCAAATGAATATTATAAAGACATTCTTAAATTCATAAATGACGAAAGTAAACATTAAGTTATACAGTCTTTGATACTTCTATCATCAACTTCTCTGATAAATATCTCCTTCAGGGAGGATACCCATTAAAGTCTGAATACTTTGTATTAAAGCGGCAATCACATAATTATTTCTTTCTTCAGGAATTTTTTATATGAATTGTTATTTTCTTCTGGAAAATCAGTAAATAAACATAACATATTAATGTAGTTACAGTAGAAAGTATTCTTCAAAATTTATATTCTTTTGCCTTAGAATGATACATAATAAAAGTATTCAAGATTTATTTTTTGACGTACGACATGTACGTGCAATAATGACCTTCATACCACAAAATAATATTTATATCCTTTATTATTTTATTTCTTCAGAAGGTGTGTTGTGGTGTTTCTTCATTCACGTCGGAGAATGAAACTTGGTCATTTAGATGAACTTTATACATAATTTTCAATAGCTCATTATTTCACTCAACCACAAGAAAACACTGCTTCAATATATTTCTCAAATCTTTTCTGCTTGACAAAAGTCATGTATAGGGCAAAATTCGTATAAGGCGGTTGTACAAATTATAGTATGACACGTGGAACACGATGTTGAGTTGAGGCCACGTCAACGAGAGGCACTACCGATTAAATGTAAGCGGTACTCGAAGCGTTGTGTGCAAAATTGGTACCGATAATATAGAAGGTTGAGAGTCGTTTGGATTGCAACAGACGGTCATTACTAAACCGGTCGTAGGTCTTCCAATAGAGCTTTAATGACATTTATTGAGATACTAATTATTCAATTATTACAATATTCATTCTCCTGTATTAATGATGGCATATTTCGTGGAATGTGTACGCATGTATCTCGTGTATAAATAGGACATATTATTCCATTGTAACATCATCACATTCTAGTTATTACAATACACTTTCTCATATTCTCTTGATCTTTGTGCTTACATGCACATTATCATAACTGAGCCCAAAAGTCGTCACGAGGCTCAGTCTAATCATTATTTTCTATTATCTTATTATTGCGTAATTATAGTGTATTTTATCTAGAATTGCTATCAAACATGTCACTTGAGATCCACGTATCCTTGATCACTTATACAAATTCAACTGTAACATTTTACAGGTAAACATGTTGGTGCCCACCGCGGGGCCTGGACAATTTTGGTATCACAAATTACCCCTTTACTAATCTATTTTTTCCTTTTAAGTCTTATTTCTTATTTAGGTCAAACAGATGACAAGAACAGGAGAATACGGAAGCGGTCACAGCATCGGGGACAACACCAACAACGTCCCACTAGGATCTAATGGTTTGCCAATAGGAACCACAACACCACGAGATCCGATATTTGCAGACGAAACCACTTTCGGAGGTGGACAGACTAGGAATGAGGATTTTTCACTGACGAAACACCTGAAGAAGCCATACAGAATCTTAGAGCGCAGAATGCTGCTATGAGAGCAGCTAGAGCGTTTGATGCGGTTTCAAGTGGAGTACATGTCCAAGAATGCTGATAGTACTCTAATAAGCGAACCGGTGCCTCCACTAAATGCGAATGAAGAAACCGGCAATGGCCAGGGTAGATCAAGAAATGACGGTTCAGAAAGCAAAGCCTCCCCTGGACATTCATTCTAGAAAAAAGTCTTGAAATTCATGAAAGACATGTCGAGCAAAGTTGATACCAATGCTGAGAAGGCAGAAAAATTGCCCAGGAGTTCCGGCGCCAGTTCAATCAAATATCGGGGGCTACTCCGATGGTAGACGGTCCGGACATGAAGAAGTATATTCAATTGGCATATAAGCCAAAGGCTACGCCAGAACTGATTTCCAAGAGAACCAAAATGCCTTTTGTAGCCAAATATGATGGAACATTGGAACTACTGATCCACAATAGCATATAATGGACTGGCGGTGAAAGAAAATGATCTAATAGAACACGAAATTGAATCGGTTCTAATCAAGAAGTTTGCTAAAACACTTGCTCTGGGAGCTTTGACATGGTATTCACAACTCCCAGATCATTCCATCGGATCGTTCGCTCAGCTTGTTGATATGTTCATAAAAGCTCATGCGATGGCTCGGAAGGTGAAGACACGCAAGGCGGATATTTTTTTCACATTGTGCAAGGAGAAATAGAACTCATTAAGGATTTCATCACGCGGTTCCAAAAAGAGCGGATATTGCTACCCGCAGTCCCGGACAAATGGGCTGCAGAGGCTTTCACAAAGGGTTTGAAGCTTTCGAGTTCATATGCTTCCCGGAAGCTCAAGAAAAATCTTTTAGAATTTTAGGCTACAACTTGGGAGGACGTTCACAACCGGTATGAATCCAAAATCCGAATTGAGGATGATATGTTTGGATCTAAATCTGGGACTATCTTTGCAAAGTCTAATAAAGAAACCAACCGAAATTCCTCGAAGAACCGTTACCAACGTTATTCTACTCGCGAAAAGCAGGGAGGTGGAAATGGTTTTCACTCTTTTGAAAAGTCAAATAGCAAAGGAGGTCCCGGACGAAACAATTAAGGGTTGGTGAATTTCGATAAAGGTAACTCATCTAAGGGTACCGGGTACCCAAAATTATCCGAGTATAACTTCAACGTCGACGAAGAGTAAATGGTGGCGGTACTGAGAACTCATATGGCGTCCCGCCCACCGAAACCACTACAATCGGATTCTAACAAAAAAGATCATTACATTTGGTGTGATTTCCATGATACTCACAGACATAAGACTGCGGATTGTAGACATCTGAGAGAATAGGTGACATGAATGCTAAGTAGGGGCCACCTCCGACAATATTTGAGCGAGAGAGCTCGCAACAAGTATGAGCGGGAACCACCTCTCAAAGGTAAATCAAATCTGGCCCCCTCCTTAAAGTTATAAACATGATCTATGGTGGATCAATGATTGCCGCTACATCTTTCACTGCGGCTACAACAACAACATACCAGTGAAATCCCACAAGGTGGGGTCTGGGGAGGGTAGAGTGTACACAGACCTTACCTCTACATTGGTAGGTAGATCGGCTGTTACCGAGAGACCATCGGCTCAAGACAAAGCACAAGCCCAAGCAAAGTAAGACACACAAAGTGCGTAAGTTATGACAGCGCATTCTGAAAAAGAAAGAAGCAAAAAGAGGCAATAGCTAATGCAAGTAAAGGTTTCGGGAGATACTTGACTAACATACTATCACGTTCACCACGAAGACACTGCTGGCATAATTTTCTCTCACAACGATGCACTGGTGGTCATAGTACCCATGTATTGCTTCCAGGTGAAGAGAATTCTAATTGATCCTGGAAGCTCAGCCAATATAATCTGGCTGAATATTGCAGAAGAAATGAATATGGAAGACCGGATAGTTTCGGCTGCCAGAACCCTTTCAGGTTTCAACACGTCGAGTGAAACCACAAAAAAAAGTGGATCTAATGGTAAATGTGATGGGGGTTATTAAGATGACAAAATTCCATGTCCTCGATGGCGACATGAGGTATAACGTAATATTCAAAAGATCATGGATACATGATATGAAGGCGGTCTCGTCGACATTACACCTATTAGTGAAATTCCCTACACTAGAGGGGATTTAGCAAATTCGAGGTGACCGCTGCCAGGAAAATGTACGCCATAGAGGAATCAGATGAGGTGCATACCCCAAATAGCAATTACAGAAAGCGGAGTCGGTGCTAGAAAATGTTCACCAGATTCCGTCAATGGAAACAAAATCAGCTTATCTGGAGGAGGATTTTTTGAATCGGTACCAAGTACCCAAATACTTTTAGGTATCAGATGAATAAGATGCCACCAAATCCACTGCAGAGGGACTGGAGCAAATTGCAATACATTTGGAAACCCTCGATAGGAAGGTATATCTGGGCAACGAGTTAACCCCGGGGCTCAGGAATTTAATTCTTAAATATATTATATCTAACATTGATTTCTTTGCATGGTCTCATGAAGATATGACAGACATCTCTCCAGAAGTTAGAACTCATAAGTTGGGCTTGAATCTCAATTTCCCTCCAATGTGATAGAAAAAAGAATGACAGCTGAACTCCGCAACAGATTTTTTAAAAAAGAGGTAGATAGATTACTCAATATAGTGCCAATCCGGGAAGTAAAATATCCGGATTGGTTAGCAAATGTAGTCGTAGTACCTAAAAAGGGAAATAGATTTAGAATGTGCATTCATTATAAGGATTTAAATCAAGCATATCCTAAAGACTTGTTCCATCTACTGAACATATATCAAATAATTGATGCTACGGCTGGGCAGGAGATCATGAGTTTTCTTGATACGTATTTCGGATATAGCCAAATAAGGATGCATCCGAAAGATCAAGCAAAAATATCTTTTTAACTACTTTCGGTATTTATTGTTATAATGTTATGCATTTTAGACTAAACAATACTGGGGCCCCGTATTAAAGGTTAGTAAATAAGATGTTTAAAAAACAAATAGGAAAAACAATGAAAGTATACATAGATGATATACTTGTTAAGAGCCTCCGTGCAGAGGATCATTTAAGTCACTTACAGGAAACCTTTGAGGTGGTGAGAAAATATAATATGAAGCTGAATCCTGCAAAGTGTGCTTTTGGGGTTGGCTCCGGTAAATTCTTGAGTTTTTTGGTTTCCTAGAGAGGGATCGAGATAAACTCTGATAAAATAAAGGATATCGAAGATATACCGGATACACTTAAAAATGTGAAAGCGGTACAACAGTTGACCGGGCGAGTGGCGGCCCTAAGCAAGCTTATTTCCCGATAGTCAGAAAAATGTCACAGGTTCTTTTCACTCCTGAAAAAGAAGAATGATTTTGTTTGGACACCCGAATGCCAACAGGCTTTAAGGGATCTGAAAACTTACATATCTAGTCCTCCGCTCATGTCAAAACCAAAGGACGGAGAACAACTATTTATATATCTGGCGGTCTTGGAAGTAGCGGTAAGTGTAGTACTAGTATTGGAGAAAAAAGGTACACAATTTCCTA
Organism: Anisodus acutangulus; assembly: GCA_029783415.1. Taxonomy (NCBI): domain Eukaryota; kingdom Viridiplantae; phylum Streptophyta; class Magnoliopsida; order Solanales; family Solanaceae; genus Anisodus; species Anisodus acutangulus. The sequence continues at coordinate 45,509,220 of CM056504.1, forward strand.
TCTATTACGTAAGTAGAGTAATGTCAGGGGCCGAGACCCGGTAATTGTTACTTGAAAGACTGGCTTTTGCCTTAGTGATTTCGTGGCAAAAGCTTCGACCATATTTTCAGTGCCACCCAACGGCTTAGTAACTACATTCACTCTTAAAAATGTGTTGCATAAGCCCGAACTTTCCGAACGCTTGGCTAAATGGGCAGTAGAATTAAGTGAAATTGACATTGAATATAAACCTCGGACTGCAATAAAGTCGCAAGTCCTTGCAGACTTTGTGGCCGATTCCAGTCCAGGAGTAACCCCAGGCGGAAAAGGAGGCTATCATAGTCTCGGGGACTGCCTCCGGGATTTGGACCCTCTATAATGACAGTGCCTCCAACGTTAAGGGGATCGGTCTGGGAATGGTATTGCGAACTCCCGCCGGTGAAATTTTTTTCATAGCGCTCCGTTGACTAACAATGAAGCAAATTATGAGGCTTTGGTTACATGTTTGGAACTAACCCGAGGTTTAGGCTCACAAATCATTGAAGTCAAGTGTGACTCACTGCTGGTAGTGAATCAAATCCGCGGTCGAAGCCAAAGAAGTGCGCATGTCAAGATACCTTGAAAAGGCCTTGAAGCTTGTGTCTCGTTTTCAAGAATGAACGGTGGTATACCCCGGGAAGAAAACATAGAGGCAGATGCACTCGCAAACTTAGGGGACAAGAAAACGTACTCCACAACTAGCCTAAGTGAATCTTTTGTTTTGTCAACTATATATTTTCACTGAAATCAGTATATATAAATTGATGGATTCATGGGATACTGATCATTTCATGCATTTTATCAGTCTATTGTACTGAGGGCACTCGTTTAATACTCCCCACAATTCGATTTATTTGATGAACCTTTTTGACTGACACGAAGTTTAAGAGAAAAAAGAAAGCTATTTGAAATTTTTGGTTTTATACATGTCGTAACATTTGTGTCGTTATTAGACTTTTGTAACTTGTGGTGTCAAACATGTCATAACGTTTGTATGGCTATAAAATCTTCTCATTAAGGATAACTCTTTACTTTTGATTTCCCACCCGATGTCTGGTTCCCGCTTTGAGACTCCAACTAATTTGGATTCTCGCCCCATAAGTTCCATTACGGGGGAAGCTTTTCTTACCTGATTTCTTTTCATTCTTAAGGCTCGAATCCGAAAGCTCTGACTAAGGGGATCTCATCCGTCCACCATACCCCTTGGTTGGGTGGGGAAGATGCAGTATGCAACTCCGACAACAATCCACACAAAATGAGATAAATCTTAAGTTTTTGAAGTGCCTTCGATAAATCAACTTTTGTAAAATGCGTAGAAGAGCAAATCCCTCGATCATTCATGTTGAAGGACATGCAATTCATGTCTACAAGATGAATTTCACTTACAAATCTATCTATCAAGTAGAAATATTCGTACATTTTAAGAGTCCTTGCATAGAAATTTTCGTGCAAACAAGTTCTTTTCATATAATATTTTGATTTTGTAATGAATTTAGACAGTCAAGTATGATTGGAGTCCAAAAAGATAAAAGACCTGGCATTTACAGGAGACTTCAATTAACAATGAGTAAAGTATCATTCAGAGTCCAATTTGTGGACCACAGTTTCTCAAAACTTATACCCCTCTCATCTTTTCCTCTATGATATCAAAAAGTAAAAGAATGTTACTTCGTTTTTTTCTCTCTATACAACTTTAATCTCCAACACTATTGTATATCAGAATTAGTGTATCTATACAACTTTAATCTCTAGTACTATAGTAAACTACAATTAGAACCTGATATAAGCCCCAGCAATGAGTGCAGGACAACTAGTTTTCTGTCATCATGATACCCCAAGTTTAATAATGTCCAACAGCTGAAGAGGCTACACAATTGCCCAGATCAGAGAATGAAGTCTCGCCAAGTGACATTTCAGTATGTTCATTCACAGCATTACTAGATGGTGAACTTTCATTCGTCAGATTTGGCTCGTTGCCCGCTGCATCACGACTTTCACAAGATAAGCTTGTCTCTGCGCATGCAATTGTTGGACCAGAAAGAGTGCTGTAATGACAAACTTCCCCAGTGACTTCCTGCTTGGCACATTTGTTGCATGGACGTTTCCTAAGAAAACCAGGGGCAAACAGTGGCTTTAACTTTTTCCCAGAAGAAGTACCTCCATCTGTTTTCAGGATCACATCGTGGATGCCATGAGATGAAAATTCTTTTTCGCAGTCAGCCTTCTCCAGCAAAAGAGTGGAATTATCGAACTCCATGTCGTCTGAAATTTCAGATGAGCTTGAGGCAGAGGCAGAAGCATCATACTGCAATTCACCACTTGTGGCTACAGAATCCTCACTCGAACTTTCCAACAGAAGAGACATATATGTGGTTCCTTCACATGTCTCAGTTTTTTCCTCGATGTCAGAAACAAGGAATCGCCCTTCAAGTTTCTGTAGTTCAGCTTCAGCTGCACTGGATAGTCCAACATCCTGAAGTTCCTCCAAGACACGACGATTTACCCCAGAATCTACCATATCTTGATCCTCCTTTCCACCCTCAGAGTTAGTAATTGAGAACAACTCCTTTTTGGCCCTGATAACCTTTATCTCTGAAGTATTATCAGTTGGCAATGAACCAGAATCAACACATATAGCAGGAGCCATCGTTGTCTTATGACATTCAAGAGGTTGAAGTGGAGAATGCTGCTTGCCTTCCGCTTTGACTATATCATGGTCCTCTTTATTTAATGATTCAAGAGGATATAAGGATGTCGGCCTGGCATTAATCCTGTCAAAAGCAAAGGCAACAAGATTATTTAATGCCAAGTAGGTAGCTTCGCGAGGTAAAGGTGAGATGTCAAACAGAAGCAAAAGTGAGATGCACACATATGACAATATTGATCATACAGCATAGAGATAGAGGAAAGCGGCAAAAAAACATTCAAGTGCAGTTTCCTGAAATTAATTTTAGATTCAGAACAAGAGAGTATTACAAACCTCCCTTCAAGTTTCAGTTTGTAACATGTATATTCTTGGTCTTAAGGACTTTAAGCGTATTCCCTAGGCTAATATTACCAGATAATCACCATTCTGGGAATTGCTTTGATGCCTTTTTGCCTTGATTTATGTGCCATAGACCTTCCAAACAAAGCCTAGTTTGTTTAATGCTTGTTTAAAACTATTAATTGACGTGTTATCCTTGTAAATAGTAAAGCAAACACATTTTTACTCCCTAATTTCTAAGACAAGCACTTTTAGTACTTCACATTTACTTCTAAATTCTTTATCTACACTTCCCCACGTTCTAACTGGTGCAAACACGCTCTTCAAAGCCTTAAGAACCTCTAAGTATGTCCCCTGAACTAATATTAAACTTCCCTTCATCCAAGTTTTCCTTGACAAATCTATAATTTGATTTACATGTTGACAAATTTGGCCCCTGCGTATTAGTTCAATTAATTTTGTATCAAAAACATTTCATACTTTATAGGAACATCCATTCCTCCCATCCTCGATCCAACTTTTTAAAACAATTCCATACTTGAAAATGATACATAAAATTAAAACTGAAAATAAAACCAAAATAGATTGCCAAAAAGAGGGAAAGACAAACTCAAAGATTGCAAAAAATAGAAAAAAACAAAAAAAAAAAAGACAAGATTAAAAGAGAGTAAAAAAATACTTTTTCTAGCTTAATTTGTAATTTTTTGTTTTCATCTGTGTTTTCGTCATCATTTTTATGTATGAAAATAAATCAAAAAGAGTAGCATCCACGGAAATGTGTAAAACAAGTCTGTTTTGTTACAATAGAGAAGAAAAATTGAAGCTAACTCATAAAACAAGTTCTCCATTCACAGATGACAGTATAGTTCTGTTACATAAAATATGTAAGATGGAAAGTCCGCGTTCGAGACCAGAAGAGAGGTATATGTAACAAGTTGAAACCTCAGAGGTGGAATGTGTAATTCTCCCTAAGAATAATAATAATAAGTACTATAAAATTCAACTCTCAAATTCAAATCTCAAAATCAAAGATGCTATAGATTTACTTGAGAAAATTATGGTCAAGGAAAAATTCATTTGACTTTTAAAGTAAAAGGTTTAAATTTTATTTGCAGAGGAATAGTTAGCTATAAGAAATCAATTAGACCATGGTTGAATGAAGATACCTGCTATATAAGAGCACGTATGCTCCCTGTGAAAGCACCTCATCAATATCTACAATATCAACCTGAAAACAATTGTGAGTTAAGACATGAAAATTAGAAAATGAGAGGAACAAGAAGGTGACAAATGCTCGATATGTATGGAATCATGAATTTCTTGTCACGTGAAGCTCATGAATGTTTAAGGCTAGTCAAGCGTGAATACACACTTATTAATGACTTTGACAGAAACAACTTTACTACTTTACTACTTTACCACAAGCATTTGTGTAAGTATAATATGCTAGCTTCAACATTATTGTAAAATGAGACATAGGCTGCCAGGTAAAAAAGAGTCTAAAATGATGGCTATATTGTTGGAAAGGACACACAAACATGCCAGTGCACCCCAAAAGTGTATGAAGCAACAGAGTGAAGTTGAGATCTATTCAATATATTTCTGTTTTGACATATACCCGGGCAAGTTCGTCTGTTACATGCATGTCGCCAGTTGCATAGGGCCAAATGGCACATGCCGTATTGTCTTACCAAAAACAAGTTTTTTTTGCTTTCCTTGCAGTTTAGACCCCTCTATTAAACCATACAAGGCCAAAAGGATCAGAAGGCAGCCTCTATTTTCTTTTTTTGATAAGGTATCAGAAGGCAGCCTCTAAAGCTTCATTCTTGACAAATAGTATACATCCTTCAGATGTGAAGAGAACATCACTGCCGAATCTTTTGGGAGAACACAAAAAGTAGAAAGAAAAAGAGGACACAAAGCCAGGAAAACAGGTGCCTACCTTACGGTCATCGATCCTATACCAACTCCCACTGAAATCCTTGATGTAGCAGATATAATGTCCACAGTATGATGCGTTCAACATATCCACATGAACAATCACTGCGTACAGCTTGAAAATGTCATTGCCATCTCCTGCTTCAATCATGTAAGGACAAAGATCTAAAATTTCAGGGAAATTCACCCTCTTGTTTAGTTTGCCAAACCTCCCGCTCTGCAAAAAGTATGTGGGCCCAGTTAGATGATACTATCAGAAAGTCTCATCCAAGGTTTGATGTTTAGAAAAATATAGACAGAACAAGGTGGGGGAGAGGAACAGAGAGAAAGACACTTCTCCGGGCAAACAAGAAAGACATAAGACAGACTTAAACTACTAGCATATTGAAGACCTAAATTGACAGCTTATGGGATGTCTCTTAAACATCAAATATACAATTCCACTAAACTTAGCTTATATGCTGAAAAAGTGATATGGATGGTGGTCATTTTTTTTTAAATCGTTTAATGGCTAGTTATAATAAAAACTTAGTTTACAGGCCAAAGAGCTAATATAGACAAATAGGATAAAAGGTCAACCTGAAACCTCTTCAAAGCAATTGTCAGGATATTCGGTGCCTTCCGGATCATTAGGCACTTCCATGCCTTGACATAATCATTGCATCTGCAAGAACATGTCATTCATCAGTGTTAGAACAGGGTAGCAATAGCAGAAAGGAAACCGACGGAAGATGCAATGGGAAAACAAATGGATGAACCTTTAATTATCATATCAAAGCAAAAATAATTTCAAACAGTCAATAACTTAGCAATAGACAGTGAGCACAAACATCAAGAGCGACTTTTTGCACTAAGCGTGATGTCCAT